>JACVTC010000033.1:1140000-1185000 GCA_016946835.1 Neocallimastix lanati (nom. inval.)
ATGAAAATGATTATAATAACACCAATAACTATAATAATGAAAACTTAAGTCCTAATACTAATTGTAAGAATCGTAATAATAATAATTTTGACAATAATAAAAATTATTCAAATATTAATAAAGATGTGAATGTTTGTGAAAATTATATAGATATTAAAAAACAAAATGATGGGTTAATCATTAATAGTGATAATGCTATTGTTGCTAAAGAATGTGATACTTTAATAAAGTTAATACGAAAAACGGTATGTGATTTAATAGGGATTGATTCAAGTGGTGTTGATTTAAATAATCACCATCATCAACTTATTTCATCATCAAAAACAAAAAAATTAATTTCAAATGAGAAAAAAAAAAATAATAATAATAATAATAATAATAATAATAATAATGATAATGACGGTAATAACAATAATAAAAATGAAAAAAGGAATAGAGAGGTAGATATTGAAAATAGAGATAGTTCAATTAAGAATCAAAATTTAAATCAAAGTTTCAATCCAAATTCGGATCATTCATTAAATGAAACATCATCTGAAGAGGATAATAGAATTAATGATGGAAATGATAATAAAAAACCCGTAAAAACACAATCCATGGCTACTTTGTCTTCTGTCGATACATATCAATTATTAGATGAAATGAAAGCAATTCAATATAAATTGGATCATTTCTATCAAATAGGACTTTTGACAAAAAATCCTAATTATAATGGAATTGAAAATATATCCATACCAGTACCAACTCAACAAATTTCAACAACTATTAAAACAAAATCAGACAATACTAATTCTTATACATATAATAATAATTATAATAATAATAATTATAATAATAATAATAATAATAATAATAATAATAATAATAATAATAATAATAATAATAATAATAATAATAATAATAATAATAATAATAATACATATAATAGTAATAATAATAATACATATAATAATAATAATAATAATAATAATAATTATAATACTAATAATAATAATAATAATAATAATATCAATAATACTAATGCTAAACCCATCATCTATCCTAAATCCGAAGCATTCTTTATACCTTTAGATGATAAATCCTTCAATAAAAAAACCAAAAATAATTATTTAAATCAAGATAAAAATGATTCATCAAAATATCAACATCATAATGTAATAATTAATGACAACCAAACACCCAATCAACAAGGAGTACAGAGTACCTCCGGAAAATCAAATGGAAATCCAGTGAATCAACATTTCCTTTATCCCATTCAACAAGCCTTCACTCTTAATAAAACCTATTCACAAACAAGTGAACTCTTAAATTTATCCACACCTACTTCCACATCAACTACGACATCAACCAATTTCAATACTTTAAATATAAAAGAAAATATGATAAGGTCACCATTATCGGAATTAATAAATAATAAAACGATTAAACTCAAAAGTTTTAGTTTTATTAAAGAAAATAAAAATTATAATAATGATGATGATAATACTAATGGTACTATTAGTAATAGAATTAATAACAATAATATTGCTATGGATCATGAAAGAGAACAAAATATATCTTCATCCTTATTTTATCCAATACATAATGGTATTCAAAAAGAAGTAGTATCAAATCAACTTCTAAAATCAAATTCCAAATCCAGTCATAATAGCAATAGCAACAACATTAAATTTAACAACAACAACAACAATAACAATAACAACAATAACAATAACAACAACAACAATAATAATAATTATAATAATAATACTAAAAATGCTAACACTAATACTAATAATAATACTAATAATAATAATAATAATAATAATAATAATAATAATAACATTAACTATAATGATAATAATGATAAATATTTTGAATATCAAATTATTGATCATCGTAATGATAATGATGTTCACCCAAATGAAAATAAAAGAACAAATAAGAATGAAAATAAAAATTCAGAGTTTGAAACTCCAAGAAATAATGAAATTAATAAGATTGAGATGATTCCCTTGAATTCTTTACCTCAACCACTAAAGAATGATACTTCAAATAGTTTTAATAATTCATCTTCCTTCAATATTAGTATAGATCAATTTAACAACAACAACAGCAACAACAACAGTAATAATAATAATAATAATAATAATAATAATAATAATAATATGAATCTGAATAATAATATAAATCTGAATAATAATATAAATCTGAATAATAATATGAATATTAATAATAAAATAAATATGAATAATAATATGAATATGAATAATTCTAATGGTAATAGTTTCTATACCAATAGAACGTCATCAACCTCCACACCATTTAGTACTAATCATTCTAGAGTATTTAATAATAAAGATTTTCAACGCTATAGTATTAAAAAATTAAACTATTTAAAAGAATTATCTGGAAATTTAATGAAAGATATACCATAATTTTTTTATTTCCCTTTATTTAATTTTTAAAATATATAACCATTAATTTTTTATTTTATTTATTAATTTATTTATTTTATTTTATTTTTTTTATTTAAAAAATAATAAAAATTATTCAAATAATAGACAAAAAAAAAAAAAAAAAATATATATATATATATATATATATATTTTTGTAATTGTACATATAATTTTTTTTTTTTTTTTTTTTTTTTTTTTTTTTTTTTTTTAAATATTTTATATATTTTGTTTAAATTACTATAATAATATATATCCATTTCTTTATCATATATCTTTTACAATAAAGTAATATGGATCAAGGTTATACACATATAAAGTATATTAAAAATTTTAATAATAATAAAATAATAATAATAAAAAAAAATAAATAAATTAAATAAAAAATAAAATAAAATAAAATAAATAGTAGAAATATAAATATGAAGTACAGATTGTTCCAAATAAAATAAAGAGTAGAAATAAAAGTATGAAGTGCTGATTAAAAGCAGGAGTCATCAATTAATAATAAAATAAAAATATATTTGCTGAAATAGAAATAGGTATAATATTTATATATTTATTAAAATATAGATAGTATAAATTATTTATTATCATCATTAGGAATTAAATAGAATAATAATCTAGAAAGACTATTATTTTAAACTAGTTTTATAGTTTAATTTTTTACGAAAAAAAAAAATTATACATTTTGAATTATAGTTCAATATAATAAAGTTTAAAATAAAATAATAATAAAATATATATATATTATATTCTATTGTTTTAGATAGTGATATTTTTGGTAATATGTAAGTGAATGAAGACTGTCAATGTAACTGTTAATGATTAATATATTAATGGAAAAAAATCTTTTTTTTTTTGAACAAAAAAAATAATAGAAAAGTTTAACCAATCTAAATTAATAAAAAAAAATTTTGATATTAATAATATATCCTATAATATTATATCATTATACATAATGAAAAAGAAAAATAACAAACTTTTTAAAGATTTTTTCTCTTAATTAAAATTTATATATTAATTATTATTAATTTATTTATTAATGATTATTAAATAATAATTTTACTTTAAATATATATAATTTTTTTTTTATTTTTATTTATATTTATTTATTGTTTTTTTTTTTTTATTATTTTTTATTTTCATTGTTTTTATTTGTATTTTTTAATTGTATTATTTATTATTTAATTATTTAATATATATATTTTTTAACTTGTATACATTTAAGAAATTAAAAAAAAAAACAATAATTAATCAAAAATACTATTAGTATAAATAATTAAAACTAGATTTTAAAAAAAAATAAAATAAAATAAAATAAAAAAATAGAAAAATAGAAAAATAGAAAAAAAAAAAAAAAAAAAAAAAAAGGAGAGAAAATATTATAAATATATTATCTTTTTCCTATTTTTATAATAAATATTCTAATTACTATTTTTTTTTTTTTTTTTTTTTTTTTTAATTATTTATTAAATTTTTCTTTATTATTATTATTTTTTTTAGTATTATTTATTTTATTCTTTTTTAATATAAATGAAAAATAAGAGTGAAATAAACGTTTATTTTATTATTATTTTTTTATTTATAATAATTTTTTTTTTTTTTTTAATTTTATAATGTTTATATATATTATTTTTAAATCTATTTGGAATTAATATTAGCTTAATTTCCATTATTTATTTATTATCATTTCGTTTTGCTTTTTCAAATTATTTATATAATAAAAAAAGGTTTAAAGAATATAAAATTAAAAATTATAAAAAAAAAAAAAAAGAAAAAAAAGATTTTATTTTATTCTTTTTTTTTTTTTTTTTTTTTTCTGATTTAATTTTATTTGTTTGTTTTTTATTTATAATTATATTTTTTATTAGTTATTAAATAATAGATTGATAGTTTTATTTTATATTAATGCTATAAAACAATTTGTGTATATTTAAAGAAAATGAATGTGAATTATTGTATTTGAATATATATGAATATATATATATTTTGCACATTATTATTATTATCATTAATTATGTATTTTATATATAATATATGAATATGCCTTGAATGTTTAAAGAAATGTTTTAATGTTTGAAGAAATGTTCTAATTAAAACGCATTGTAAATATTTAATTATATATTATTAAAATTTATTATAAAATAATACTTATAAATATTATTTCATAAAAAAAATTTTTTTTTTTTTATTTTTATAATTTATGTTGTTTTTCTTATTTTTTTTTTATTTATTTTTTTTTCTTTATTTCAATAATACTTTATATATTATAAAAAAAAAAATTATATTTAAAGAAAAACGTCTATAATCAATTTATTTTATTTTATTTTGTTTTACTTTTTGTTTGATTATTTTCAAATAATTATTTTTCTTTTGAATATAAACTCCATAATCTCCAAGGTGGTCTTTCAGTTAATGAAGAATTTGAAGAAGCATTTGATGGCGTTGGAGATGGGCATGAAATAGGTGATAAAGAACGATGTCTACTTAATGAATGTTGATATGAACTTAACATGGTATGAGGTGGTTTGTTTTTTGGAGTAGCAAGTCTTGACCATTTATCAGAACCTGAATATTTATCTTCAACTCTACTACTACTTTTGCGTAAACGACTTTTACCAATATTACATTGTACACCAACATTTACCATAGTTTTTGCTTTAATAAGTGGAGATTCAATAATGCTATCATTATTAACACTTTCAGTTTTTTCTGAATCAACAGATTCTAAACCACTATCATAGAATTTAATTTCTTGATTACTATTAATAATTTTATTTAATCTAGAAATTTCATCATTTGCCCTTATTGCTAATATTTCAGCTTCCTTATTATCATGAGTTAATCTCATGATTTTATCTTCAGCTATATCTAATTTCTTCTTCATTTCCTTATTTTCTTTCGTAAGAATTCCTAATTTAATAGTTTTATCCTTAGTTGATTCTTCAATATTTACTAATTCCTTTTCTTTTTCCTTAAGATCATTCATTAAATTATTACATTCTTCTTGTAACTTTTTACATGTATTTTTGTACTCATCTCTTTCTTCCTTTAATTTATCATTTTCTTCTCGGACCTTTGATAATTCTAAAATATTTTCCTTAAGTTGTTCTTCTTTTTCATTCTTAATCTTATTAAATTCATTTTCTTTTTCAGAATTTTCTAATTTCAATTGCTCATTTATTTGTTGAATCTTCTCATATTCCGATTTCATTTTTTCCATTTCATTTACCAATCTATCATTTTCTAATTTATACTCATATAATGATTCATTATCATCTATATAAGTTGATTTTTCTTCCCTTTGAACTTTATTTTTATTTTCATTATTATTATCAATATTTCCGCTGGATGAAGCAGAAGATTCTAATTCCATAAATTTCTTTTCATTTTCTCTTATTATAATATCTTTTTCATTTATTTGTTCTTCTAATTTTTTCATTTTTTCGTTATCATTTTTTATTTCAGAATCTTTATCATTTATGATTCCATTTAACTTCATCATTACATCCTTATTTTCCGCTATTATTTTATCCTTAGCATCCAATATTTGAGTTAAACTTTCAATTTTACTTTCGGTATCTGAAGCTTTCATCTTCAAACTTGTAATTTCAGAATTATTTTCAGATATTAATCTTAATTTATCATTAATTTTGGTATTAAGATGATTAATTTCCATATCTTTTTCTGATAATTCATTTTCCTTTTTGTTTATTTGTGAATTTAAGTTCAGTATATTCATACGAGTTTCAGATAATATCTTATCTTTTTCGTCAATAAGACTTTGTAAAGATTCATTTTCTTCCATTAATTTTTTTACAGAATCATTATATTGTTTTGTTTGATATTCCTCAACATTACTTTTAATTTCTTCTAATTCCTTTACCTTCTTCTTTAATTCTTCATCTTTCACTCTTATCTTTTCTACATACTCTTTTCTACTTTTTTCAAGCATTCTTACTTTTTGAATACTTTCAATCTTAAATATTTCTATTATAATATATATATGTTATTAAATTTGATTTTTTTTTTAAAAAAAAAATATAAAATATAAATAAATAAATATTGAATAAATATAAATACACTTACTATATTCTTGATTAATTCTTGTAAGCTCTAAATTTAAGTTGTCTTCATGTTGCTTTAATATAGAAAACTGGCTTATAAGATTTTCAAACTATTATAAAAAATTTTTATTATTATATGTTACAATTAATATTTAAATACTCAATATATTATAATACTTACGTCTTTAGACATTAAACTATTTTCTTTATCCTTCAATTCAACTATTGATTTTGTATTTTTTAATTCCAACTCAAGCATTTCTAAATTATTTAACTTATTACTAAGTTCATCTAACCTTAATTTAGTATCTTCTAACTCAGTTTTCAAGCTATTATTTTTCTAATAAAAGATAAAAATAAAAAAATTTATTTTTAAAAATAAATTAATAATAAAAAAAAATTAACAATATAATTTTTTAACAATAATATTTAAAAAAAAAATAGATTTATTTACATTTTTTAATTCGCTACGCTCAAGCGATATTCTATCTTTTTCAGATTTTTCTTCTTCAAGTAAAGATACTGTTTTGTCTATTATCTCTTTATATTCAGCTTCTTGATTTAATAAATAATTATATTTTTCTTCTGTCTCTGCCAAACTTCCAAGATCATCTTCATGTTTTACTAATAAAGCTTGGGATATCTCTTTTTTAAATAAAATATAATATTTCACATTAGTATTTACATATAATTTGTATATATTTATTATTTAAATATTATTTTATTAAATTAATTTATTTATATATTATTAATTTCTAATAACTTACGTATGGCTAAATTAAGATCATTATTTCTTTCTGTTAAACATTCTTTTAAAACGTTAATATCCTTACTATTTAAACGTTCATCGCTTTCTATATTTGTTACTATAAGTTAAAAAATTTGTTAAACTATATTCTTCTATATATATTTTATATTCATTTTTTATATTTATTGAATGCTTACAAAGTGTGCTTAGAATGTTGGATACTTCGGAAATCATATCATTTTCAGACATTTTGTATTTTTAATTATTAATAAAATTTTTTTTTTTTGAATTTATACTTAATCTTTTTATAATTATTTAAATCTTCAAGAAAAGACTGTTAATAAGATATTATTAAATTCTTTTCTTTCTATATTTTAAAATAAATATTATATACTAAATATTTTAGGTAAATAACTTTTTTCTTTAATTAAAATTAAGTTATTAAGAATTATTATTTTAAAAGACTAAAAGACTAATGATAAAAAGTTTTTATGATTTTATTATAATTTTTTTTTATTTTAATGGTATTTTTGTATATTTTTTTTTAAATGATAAAAATATTAATATTTCTATGTGTATGATATATAGTTACTAATGTTAATAAATATTTTAAACTATTTTATTATTTTATGTTTAAATTTGTTTTTAATTTTCTATTATTTTAATAATATTAATTTCTTGCTTTTTTTTTTTTAATAAAAATTAAATGTGCGCTTTTGAAAAAAAATATATTTTCATCTATATAAATTTACATATTTATAAAAAATTAATTCTACTTTAAAAGCAATATAGAATTAATTGATTAAATCATCTATTTTTTTTTTTTTTTTTGTTCTTTTTTAATAATAGAATTACATATGATAATATGATACTAACAATATATAAATAAAGAAAGAAAAAGAATTTAAATTTAAAAATTTTACTATTAATAATCAATCCTCCCTTCTTTATTTATTTTTTATTATTTTTTATTATTTTTATTATTATTTTTTTATTCTTATTTTTATTTTTTTTTTTTTTTTTATTTTTTTTTTTTTTCTTTATTTTATTTTTTTTTTTTTTTTAAAGAAAAAAAAATAAATAAAAATTAAATAAAAAAGAAAAAGAAAAATTATTTTTTTCAATAGAATAATTTTTATTTTTATTTTTTTAATTTTTATTTTTTTTTTTTTAACCATTAATATTAATTAAAAAAAATTAAAAATTAAAATAAATTAATATAATAAAATATAATATAATATATATATTAATATATAATTGAATAATAAATAATAATAAATAATAATAATAATAATAATAATAATAATAATAATAATAATAATAATAATAATAATAATAATAATAATAATAATAATAATAATAATAATAATGATAATAATAATAATAATAAATAATAATAAAATAATAAATAATAAAATAAGGATATCTAACTTATCACATAATTTGGCAAAAAGAATCTATAATATATATTGAACTTTATTATAATTGTTTTACTACGACAATTTTCACTTGATGGTTTCATATTCAAGCCACATATCTAAAATATATAAAACTTTTTCATACTTTAATATATAGAAAATTCTACATTTCAAGTATTCATAATATTAGGCGGATTGTATAAAGTTTAATCACGTGTTATAATATTTTGCCACAAAATAAACTTTAAAATATATCAAAAATTGTTGGCATCCTTTTAATTTTTTTTTTTTTTTTATATTTTTTAGTTTTAATTTTTTAGTTTGAACAAAGTTCAACGATTTTTCCTATGAAACTTTATTTCTTGTCTAATTTTAATATATAAAATAAAAGAATATAAATTAGAAAAAATAAAAATAATAATAATAATAAAAAAGGGGGTAATGTATTTATATTTATTCTTACTTTTATTTCTTGAAAAAATAATCCTGATTTACAGAATTATCACGATTATAATAAAGAAAGAAAGAAAATATTCCCATTTCATTTTAGGAGTCTAGTTTCAATAAAGAACAAAACAAAATATATAATAATAATAATAATAATAATAATAATAATAATAATAATAATAATAATAATAATAATAATAATAATAATAATAATAATAATAATAATAATAATAATAATAATAATAATAATAATAATAATAATAATAATAATAATAATAATAATAATAATAATAATAATAATAATAATAATAGTTATAATAAAAATAATAAAAAGAAAGTAAAAGAAAAAAAAAACGAAAAGTTATATAGCAATATGTAAAATTATTACTTTTTCATTAACTTCCTACAATTAAAGTTTCCCATTCAAATATTTTTTTATTATTAAAACTATATTTAATTCATCTTTTATATTATTTAATTATTTGATTATTTTAATTATTTATTTATTTAATTATTTAATTAGTTATTTATTTAATTATTTATTTAATTAATTAGTTAATTAATTATTTATTTATTTAATCTTTTAATTATTTATAAATAAATAGTTTTTTTATTATTAATTATAAAATTTTTATTTTATTATTTCATTTTTTATCATAGAATATTTTATTATATGATAAATATTAAATCATATTAAATAATATATACCTATATAATAATATAAAAAATAAGATTTATGTATATCAAATCCAATATATCAATATATGATCTGATATTCCTTTTATTATATTATTTTTTATTAATAATTAATTATTAATTATTAATTATTCTGTTATTTATTATTTATTATTTATTATTTATTATTTATTATTTATTATTTATTATTTATTATGCTTTCTTCTTAAAACTCATTTATTGTAATCCTTAAAATAAAAAAAAATAATTTAATTCAATATACTTATATATTATATTTAATAAAATATATTAAATCTATGTAAAATAATATAATATTAATATATTTAAATATATGTAATTATTAAAAACTTTTTTTAAAAAAATATTATTAATGATAATAAATAATTTATATTAAATATTATTATCGAGTTATTAAAAAATAAAATTATTTAATTAAACAGTATTAATAAATATATACTCTAATAAATATAAATTTTGAAAATTAATTTATTGCTAATATATATGTTTTAATTAATGATTTATTTATAATATAAAATTAATTAAATCACTATATTATAAATATACTAATCATTTCCAAGTGATTGGGTTATTTAAATTAAATAATATACATAAAAAATTAAATTATTGAATACTATAGACAATATATTATTATTATATTATTAACAAATATAATATAAATTAAAATATATTTATTAATATAAAATAAATTAAATTAAATTAAATTAAAATTAAAAAAAAGCTTACACAAAAAAATTTAAAAAATAATTAATGATTATTTAATTATTTATTATAGTTTAAAAATCGTTATTATTGCATAATTAAATGATTAAATAAATTAGATTAAAAAATTAAATAAATAATTCAGTATTTTGTTTTTATTATTTATTATTTAATCCAAATAAATAATTGTATTAATGAATAAGAAACATTTTATTTAATATTTTATGTTTTCTTTTCATAAATTTATTTTTATAAATTTATGATGATTGCTAAATAT
The DNA here is from genome assembly GCA_016946835.1 of Neocallimastix lanati (nom. inval.). Taxonomy (NCBI): domain Eukaryota; kingdom Fungi; phylum Neocallimastigomycota; class Neocallimastigomycetes; order Neocallimastigales; family Neocallimastigaceae; genus Neocallimastix; species Neocallimastix lanati (nom. inval.). The sequence goes on from JACVTC010000033.1 coordinate 1,150,812, forward strand.
CACATGAAATAATAAAATATCACATAATATTATAGACTTTTTATTGAAATGTACCATAAAAAGTAAAAAGATTTTTTTTTGGTTTTGGTCTTTTGAATAAATATATAAAACAAGGAATAATAATTAAATAATTAAATAATTAAATAATTAAATAATAAATAATAAATAATTAAATGATTAAATAATAAATAATAAATAATAAATAATAAATGATTAAATAATAAATAATAATAAATAATAAATAATAAATAATAAATAATAAATAATAAATAATAAATAATAAATAATAAATAATAAATAATAAATAATTGAATAATAAATAATAAATAATAAATAATAAATGATAAATAATAAATAATAAATAATAAATAATAAATAATAAATAATAAATAATAAATAATAAATAATAAATAATAAATAATAAATAATAAATAATAAATAATAAATAATAATATTATTATTAATAAATAAATTAAATAGTTTTTTTTTTAAAAAAAAAAAAACAGTAAAAAAAAAAAAATTAGATAAATAAATAAATAAATAAATGCTATATTACTATTTATATTATAATTAAATCATTAATTATTATTATTATTATTTTAATCCGTACTTATCGTTTATTTAAATAGGAAAAAAAAATAAATAAAAAAGGTGAACTTAATATGTTTTTGCTTTTGTTATCATTATTTTTTTTTATATAAAACGAGTTACTATAAAATTATTTGAAAAGAAAAAATAAGCAATTCCTTTATATATATATATAATAAATATAGCTAATATTAAAAAATATATATATTATATATATTATATATATATATTATTTTTTTAACCATGATAAAATATATTTATCAAAAAACCACAAATAATTCTTATTTATGATTTTAAACCATAGATATATGATAAATCTGCATAATAAATAAATAACAAAGCATGAAATACACCATATAAAATTTAATTTAAAAGTTTTAATTAATGTATAATAATCATTAAATATTTAATACCTAAATAAAAAAAAAAAAAAAAATTAAAACCAAATGAATATCCAGTTTTCTTTTTCAACAAAATACACCATTTAAAATTTAAAATTTAATTTGAAAGTTTTAATTAATGTATAATAATGATTAAATAGTTTTTTAATATCTAAAAAAAAAAAAAATTCAATTAAAACCAAATGAATATCCAGTTTTCTTTTTCAACAAAATATTGTCATTTATTTTTAACTTCTATATATTTATATATATAATAAAAAATAATTCTTATTCATGATTTTAAACCATAGATAAATAACAAAGCATGAAATATATACCATATAAAATTTAATTTAAAAGTTTTAATTAATGTATAATAATAATTAAATAATTAATTCCTAAAAAAAAAAAAAAAAATTAAAATCGTTTTATGAATAGATTCAGAATCTTCATTTTAATTTTTTTTTTAAATATATATATATATCAAATTATTAGTATAAAATAATGATATTAATATATAATTATAGTTGATGTAGATATTTTTAATTAGTTATTAGGAATGTGTACCATTTCGCAATGTGGCGTAAAGTATTTTTAATTAATTGTCACATTATATAATTTTTTTTAACCAATAAATAAATAATTAAATAAATAATAAAAAACATTTTTGAAATAAGTCTTTAAATATTTTATTATAAAATATTTTTAAATAAATAAATAATAAATAATTAATAATAAATAATAGATACTAAATACTAAATACTAAATACTAAATACTAAATAATAAATACTAAATAATAAATAAATATACAATATTTATTTATATGTTTATTTTTTAAAAAATTTTTAAGCCACATTTTGGGAAATGTATACCAGTTTTTAGTTAATTTTTTTTTTTTTAAAAAAAATTAATTATTAATAAATTTAATATATAATAAAATTTTTTAATAATTATGTAATATAGTATGGTATAAATATTAAATATTGATTTATTAAAATAAATTAAAACTGGATATTAATAAAATAACTTATGAATATTATTATTAAAGGTTAAAATTGTGATATAAATAAATATAATTATACTATTTATCATTAAGTACATAAATGGCTTCATAAATATTAAAAAAAAATAATGATGATAGGATGTTAAAACAATATTTTTTTTTATTTCCGGTGTGTACCGCCCTATGCCCCCAAGACATGGGATTATTAAGGTAGTCACAACACTTTGTGGATATAGTCCCTACTGGAAAGCCTTACTGTTTATTCTGCGTTGGCGCTCTAACCATACATATTATTACTGAGATTTTCTAGCACGATTTTTCTCGGAATGCTTTTTTGATGCCTAACTCCCTATAGAAGCGAGGCTAGAGTAACCTAACCCAATGAGTCACGTGTTAGCCCACCTGGCAATAGTATTTAGTTAGCAGATTGATTGATTATTCGTAGTTTAGCTACGTGCATATGAACCCATCTACTAGAAATTCCCTCGTAAGTATATTAATGACAGTTACTAGCGCAACCCTCTCAGGCCCACTGTTAGGACAGTATCTAGTCTATATTACTCCAGAATTTAAGAATATTAAATATAAGGAGAGAGTTGCATTTCCCCAAATTGCATTTCGCCAGGTTGCATTTCGACAAGTGGCGTAGTATCAAAATGTTGCATTTTGCCAGGTTGCATTTCGACAATTGAAGTATTAATATAAATAAATGAATAAATGAATAAATATTAATTCAAAATAATTTTTTTAAAATTGTTTTTATTCGATATTTATAATATTTAATTTTATTTATTGACTTACTCAGTTAATAATTTTCATTTTGGCGAAATGCCACATTTTTTAATACGCCACATGCTTTCAAAAATGGCGAAATGCAACCTGGTGAAATACACCACACCCATAAGGGGGGCATTTATATTCTTACCTGTTAAAGGAAACCCTAACCACCATCTACCGTAAAAACCTTTTGTTCATGAAAAAACCGGAAAATGGTCAAAAGGCGAGGTTGAACCAGAGCCTTATGTATGATAGTCCGCGGTCTAACAACCAGGATAGATTTTTTTTTTTTTTTTTTTTTTTTTTTTTTAACGGCAGCAAACTTGTTTCATCTTTATTAATTAAATATTTGATAAAATACATGTAATAAAATAATAAAAAAGAAAAAAAAGATAAAAAAATAAACAAAAAATAAAACACAAAATAAAAATAAAATAATGGTATAATATATTCTAGTTTCATTTAATTAATATTTGTAAGACTTCACAAGGGCATTATTATACTGAAGTATAATAATTAACTTTGACTTCGCAATGTTAATCATAATTTTAAGATACAAAATTATGATCTTCATTGGTTGCGCTAGCCCTGCTGGCCTGTCTTACTGTTTCTTCAGCATTGACGCTCTTGGTAGTAGTAGTACGATTCGATTTGAACCTATTGAACAAAGACCATTGCTGGCCAATAGCAAGAGGTATAATCGATTGGAGAAGTGCCGCAGTAACCACTAAGAACGGAGTATCAGAATAAGCACCTGATTTCATCTGGCACTTAAATAGATCCTTCCATTCCCTTGTACTGTAATTAATACTTCGACCTCCAAGAAGGAAATTAAACACTTTTTCACACACACTAGAATCAATATACACATTATTTTCAATACTATTACTAACATTACTAAAAATACTATTACTAATATTATTATTACTATTATAATTATTACTATTATTACTATTACTATTATCATTATTACTATTAACAATATCATTTGTTAGGTTGCCACGGTAAAAAGCATTATATAAAAATAAAATTTTATCATTAACTTTACTACGAGTATGATTGAAAAAGGGACAATCAATTAACCAATGACTTATCCATTGTTTATTACTTTTACAACAGGGACAAAAATTAGGACACATTTGGTCCACTATTTTTGCAGCTTTAGCAATTCTAGCATCTAATCTATATCCGCTTCGTGCTCTCAATAGCCAATAGAAACCATATGAAAGATCAGGATAGTCATAACAAAGTTTTATAAATTTTGATGTTTCTTCGAATTTGTTTTTGTCATAAAACTCAGCTTTAATAGAATTGATTTTCATATCTCTTTTCCAATAAAAATCCTTGATTTTATTATCGTTATTACCTCTTTTCTCTAGTTTACGTTTAAGAGTTCTACTTTCTTTTGTCCATGTATATTTTCTAGATTTTGGAATATTATTAACTAAATAGGAAATAATACAATTTGAATTTTTCCATTTATCAAAACATTTGACCTGAGACAAAGCACACTTAGCTGACAATGGAGGAATATGTAAATCTTTTGAAATAGAATATACATTAATAAATGATTTGGCTTTTTGTATACCTGCAATCCATCTTAATCCTTTATTAATTAATTTCTGAGTATTATTTGTTCTCGTTTTATTCGAACCAAGTAAAGGTGCAAAGTAAGAGACTTTACTAAGTACATAAGAGTTAATTATAATCTTCTTAAATGGAATAGGAATTTTGGAATTTGAAAGAAATTTACTAACAGAAAAGAGAGCTTTAGTTACTTTAGAGTTAAGTAATTTAATAATAGGTTTCAACGATAAGCTTTTATCAAATGGTATACCTAAATAGGTATAACATTTAGTTATTGGAATTGGTTGACCAGCAAGATAAAAAGTAGGATCTCTTTTATTTTGAAAAAGAGGTGTGTCTGGTCGAATCACCATCGTTGCACACTTATTAATTCCAAAATTCATCATATTAAATTTAGCCCATTCATTTACCTTCTTAAGCATTTTTTTCAACTTAGTTCTTGACGGTGCGCATAAAACAATATCATCTGCAAAGAGTCCACCACAACATCTAGATTCGCCTAAAGGAATTCCAAGTTCTGAAACATCATTAAAAATGTCATTAATAAAAAGATTGAAAAGAATTGGTGATAGTGGACAACCTTGTCTAACTCCTTTCATAATATTAAAAGATTCCGAATATTGATCATCAATTTTAACACTAGCTTTGGATGTCAAATATAGATTTTTTATAAATTGATAACATTTACCTCTAATACCTAAAGCATCTAATTTATATAAAATATTACCTATTGGAACAGAATCATATGCCTTTTTTAAATCTAGAAAAGCTAGGTAAGTTTCTTTATTATCATTTTTACGCCTTTGACAAATTTCTCGAATTGAAATAAATAAACTAACACATTCTTCTTTAGTACGAAATCCAAATTGCTCTGGCCTAATAAAATTATTTTTAAGTCCATATTCTGAAATTCTTTTGGAGACTATTTTCGAAATGAGTTTAATACCATTGTTAATCAGAGAGATACCTCGATAATTGTCACAATCAGATAGATCATCTCCTTTTTTAGGAATAGATATAATACTTGCTTCATTCCATGAGCTAGGAAATTCTCCATTCCAAATTCTTGAGTATATCTTCTGTAAACAATTTAAACCAGAAGAAGAATTATTTACTGAATTTTCGTCATCCGGAGGAATTAAAGCTTTATAAAATTCAATAGGAATTCCATCCGGGCCTGAAGCTTTAAAATTTGGAGTAGCCAAAATTGCTTCTCTAATTTCTTCTATACTGATGTCTTGATTTATATCCCATTCATTGTGTCTCGTATACCTAATTGTTCCATTGGAAAATTTATTATACCATTTGATTAATGCACTATTGATATCAGAATGGCTTGAAGCAAGTTTTTTATAGTGATTGTGCCATACTTCTAACTGTTCTTTAGTAGAAGTAGCTAGTTTACCATTTTTGTCCTTTACTGGAGAATTTGACATATTTTTAAATTTATCTACTTTTGCTGTTGTTTTAAGCCATTTCCAAGCTTTTTTAGGGTTATGAGATTTCATATATTCACATCCTGTATTAATCCAATGTTGGTATTCAGTTTTCCTATAAATATTACACATATGATGAATAATTTTGCACATTCTATTATATTTATCAATTAATTCTTCAAATTCATCTAAATTATGATAAGAACCTCTTCTTTTAATGGATTTATATAATTTCATTTTGAGTTTTTGCAAATTAAATATTTTCTGCGACATATGAAAAAAAGATTTTCGAACTTCTGAAATTGACGTGATATTAAGTTCCTTAGCAATATTGAATGAAGTTGAAATAAATTTCTTTGAAATATCATCAATACTAATATTAGGATCTGGAATCACTTCCTCTAATACACTAAAATAGTTGTTGTCAAAAATTGAACCAGGATAGAGCCTGGTTCAACTATTTTATGATGAAAAAAAAATAAGATCATCAATCACAATATTAATAATATTAGAATGAAATATTGTATATTTACTTTTCATTCTTTCATCTTATTAATTTGGATGAATTGTAAAATTAATAAGGATTTTTATAGATTAAAATATTATTGAAAATTAATAAGAATTTTATTAATTAATCATTTTATTACCTTTGTTAATAAGGATTGTTAAAATAAAATCTATTTAACTTTCTTATTAAATCAAGTAATAAAGTTATTTTATGTCTATATTCATAAGTAAAATTTACTTAAATTTATTTTTTATGGACATTTTACTAATAAGGATAAATATAGTAATTATTTTATTATTTTTTCTTCTTATTAATGAATCATTAATAAGGGTGATTTATTATTCATTTAATGTTCATTTTAGTAACTACTTAGTTAGTAAGATTTTAGTTGACAATATTTTTTCATTCTTCTTATTAATTTTTAAGTAAATAAATAAATAAATAAAATAAAATTCATTCTTATTTTTTATACAATACATTTTCACATTTTTTTTTATATATAATAAATTTAATAAAGTAAATTGGTGGTTTAATATTATTATAAAAGAAAAATATATTACAATATATAACATTACAATATAATACTTATATAATATATTATATAAAGTTGAATTATTTTAATTATTGTTATTAATTTATTCCACTATTTATTTTATTTATCATTTTAAATAATATTTAACTCATAGATTTAAAGAATGAATAAATAAATTAGTAAAATAAATTTATTAGATAATAAAATAATGTAAAATAATGATAAAAAAAAAAAAGTTATATAAATTTATAATAAACTTCCTTTTATTTATATTGCAATAGTGCCTAAAGTATTTTTTAAATGTCATTGAAGTCAATATTAGCGTCGAATTCATAGTTGTCATCATAATTTTCAGCTGCAATAAAATTAAGTGATTTTTCCTCATTATGGGTTTTATTGTTTTATTTTTGTTTATTTCTCATTTTCACTTTAACTTTCACCTACACTGGAGGATTCTTCCTTTGAATAACGTTTTTCTTTTCTTGTTATATCTAAACTCTTTAGTAGTAGTATGCCCTTTCTTTTCTCAAATGTAATAATATTTAGTATTGTGGATTTTATATCCATCTTTAAAAAAATAATTATTATTCTTTTAATTTTTTCTGTTTGTTATATTTCTAAATTAAGTTTATTGAAGTTTCATCTTCATTATTTTGAGTACCATTATGAACAAGATATTGATTTAAATATTCTTCTATTAATTTTGAATCTCCTGCATATAATTTAAAAGTGACTTTATTATTTATTTCATTAAAGAATCTTTCAGTAGTGTGTTGGATGAATAAAGGATTTTGCATATAAAGATAGGGAGTTTTACATAATTTTTACTTTTTTTAATTCACCGATGTTAGAAACAGTATCTTCCATTGCTTTAAACATTTCTTTTATTTAATTGATTCGCCTTTAATTTAAGTAATTTATCCATCCACTCTTGTAGTACAACTGCTTTATCCTTTTTATATAGGGATATTAGTTTGTTCATTACTTCAAATAAGTTTTTCTATATTAAATGCCTTAAATTATTTATTATTAAAATAATTTAAGTTAAAAGAATGCTTTAAATTATTTATTATTTAAATAATTTGAGTTTATTCAGTTTATTTTTACCTTTCAATATTCTCTTTTCAATCAATTTTAATTTGAGGTCTGAATCTCACGTCATATTCATTATATTCAAGGCGCTGGGTACTAGAGTACTCCTTCTACACTAGATACTACATACTAATTCGAAGGTAAGGTCATCTACATTCCTCGCACATCGTTAGTTCCTTTGCATCTTTAACTCCTCTAAGAACTTGTAAAAGTTATAAAGGTTTTTTTTATTAAATTTACTAGAAAGTATTAAAAATAAGTTAATATTAAACATGTTAACCTCTGGTAAATATTTAAAAGTTTATTATGTTTATAACAAATTTATTAAAAAATGATATAAAATAGTATAAATGACAAAATATATTGACTAGTAGTATTATGATAGTGTTTTGATAGTAAAAATATTGTCAAACAACATCTTAGTAAATATGTTATAAACACTACTATAATACAAACTATGTTATAATTATTACTGAGTCTTCAATGAACCTTGAAAAAAAAAAAAAAAGGAAAAAAAAAGTTAACAAAAGAAAAGAATTGTATATTAAAATAATAATAATAATAATAATAATAATAATAATAATAATAATAATAATAATAATAATAATAATAATAATAATAATAATAATAATAATAATAATAATAATAATAATAATAATAATAATAATAATAATAATAATAATAATAATAATAATAATAATAATAATAATAATAATAATAATAATAATAATAATAATAATAATAATAATAATAATAATAATAATAATAATAATAATAATAATAATAATAATAATAATAATAATAATAATAATTATTAGAAAATAAGATTTATATCTTATTAAGTTAACTTTATTAATTATGAAGAGTTACATGTTTCTATATTGATTTTATATAGATTAAGGCTTATGTAAAATGGGAACAAATTACGTGTATTTATATATCTTAAATGTGGCTTAACAATATTAGTAATAACTTAATACATGAATATTCTAAGAACTATTACATTAGTAATGTATTATTAATTATTAGTAATTTAACTATATTCACATATTCTAACATTCCCTCTTAAACCTAATTATTCAGTAATGAATAAATTGGTTTACTAGTAAATATGTGTATACAAAAATATTCTATTTTATAATATTATTCACTTGATATTATTAAACTATAAATTATTTCTTTTCTAACCTAACTTCACTTTTTCATAAATACAATAATCTTACATTATATTAATTCTTTAATTTAATTTAAATATTGCTAAAATAATTTCTTTAATATACTTATAATCTAATTATTTCCCTCTAGAACTAAATATTTAATATTAATACACCACTTATACTAGATGTACCTAAAACATCTCTTATCATTATGGTCTATATACCATTTATATGATGGAAACCTTCCTCTTGAAGGGTGATATTATACCATCTCAATCTGTGAATACCTCTTATGTATTAGGATTTACATCACTTCCAATCATAATCCGCTTTTCTAGATAAGCGCTAACTCTTATATATTTTCGCTTTATAGCTTTAGCGATAACTATTACAACAAATCCTTAATTATATATATCGGTGTACTTTATAAACCATAATCTTTGGTTATTAAATATGATTTCATTCATAGTTAATTATATTATTCTAGCCATTTAAACTTATTAAGTAAATAATATAAATTGTCTTATAATTGATAATGATTCAACATTTCAATTAATTTCTTCTTGTAGGTTAATTTTTGTTAATTTTCACTATTAGGCTAATGTATAATTTAGTCATTTAAGTATCTTGAGAAATATTAGTCTTATCATGTAAATTAATTACTATTTTAGTTTTCTTCTTTTTAATATTTTAAATCTTCTTCTCTATTAAATTATTTTTAGTTACTGAATGATATCCTAAAAAAAATTTTCCTGTAAGTTAACTTATAATTTATGTTATCTCATATTCGTTTATGTTCTTAATTTAAATTTTAATATATGATCATTATCCCCCTCAAATCTAAAAATTTTAGAAGTAAATATTTAGATTTGAACATATATGAAAAATATCAGTAAATAAATATTGCCAAATAAACAACATACTATACGTGATAGTATTCAGAAATATGATGATATATGTAAATATCTTCAATTATTAGTATATGTACAATTGTAAACTATCAGTACGGTAAAAAAAAATATTTACCAATTGGTCGTTCGAAAAAAAAATTACATAATATTTAAAGGTAATATGAGGAGTCTTACTACAATCACCGCTTCTGTAATAAGTCGGCATCACTAACATTCTACGAATGTTATATCATCGTCATCATAATTTTAATGGAGCCCTTTCACAAAAGGTGTTATACCACAGTCGATGGAACCCTATCTAGTATATATAGGTCTTACACCATCCTTCATAATTCTTAATATCTATTATCAATATGTAAAACTTATTTCACGCTAAGTTAAACCATGATATATTATTTTAATAAAATTGAATATACCCATTTCACGCTAGGTATCCAATTAACTTCAAATTACATAATAAAATTGAAGAACATGCTTATTTCAAGTATAGCATTTCTTTCATAAATATGACGTCCTTCTATTAAAATTGTAGAATATGCTTATTTCACGCTAAGCATTTCTTTCATAAATGACGTCCTTCTTTTTAAAAATTATAGAATATGCTCATTTCACGCTAAGCATTTCTATTTAATTTATAAATATGTACTTATATTAATACTAATTAGTACTTTGTGACATCCTCCTTCGATAATCCGCTTTCTAGTTAAGCAGTAACTATTAAATTATTCGGATATAAAAATTATAAATATATATTGAAATCTATACTTCTCAGTACAGCAATATTTTTAGTTGATTGTAATACAATATTTGAGGGATAGATTAACTATATGTTCATCATATTATTTATCTTTAACAAGTAGTCTGATATTTTTCTTCTATTTTTTATAAGTCATTATTTCCTTCATGCATTTCACTATTTCTCTTAGAATATCATTCCTTTTCAGATTTAATTTTTTCTCTAATAATACCTGCGATATATGACTAATAAACATATCAAGCGTAATGAACTAAAAATCACCTTTCTTTAATTTACCATCACATTCATCCTCATCATTACAAAATATGAATTAAACCAATTTTGGGAACAATAACATAATGCTTCTCTTCATTTTGTTCAATTAAAGTATGTAACACAGCGGAATGTTCAACAAGTGATAAATAAATATTTGCATTTAATTCAATAATATCATCTGAAATAACTAAATGAATTTCATCTTAATCCGGAGGTGGAATGAAACTATCTAATTTTATATTTGGATTAACTAAAGTAGAATCACCATTTGCCTAAAAAGTCCATTCATTATTCATTTGTACTTAACCCATGAATAACATAATTTAAGAGATGTATAATTTTTGATAGTATATACTTGTCTATTATAATCAATAATCTTGTTATCTACGAAAAAGGGAGTATCCATGAATATCAGCATATTATACAAATTCACTAATGGAATGTTCAAACAAAGAATCTGGTTTTGCCTTATCGGTAAACATCACAACGGCAATTTAGGCTTTTTGAAAGCATTTTATCTTCAACATATTGGTATGAAACTTCCATGTAAACTTGAATAACAGGACATGTTTATTTATAAAGAGCAGTAGATGGTTTAATATAACAATAATGCTTATTTTCACAAAGATTTTTAATATCAGTTACTAGTTGACTTTCACATTTATTTTTCTTTGGTTATATTAAAAAATATATCAGAAAATTTATTATCATATTCACTTATTGAACAAGTTTCTTTATCACCAACTCTTCTTCCAAAAAGATATCATGTATTTTAATAGCATAACCTACTGGACAAGAAATTTTATTTCCTTCTATTGATTCTGGTAGTACAAAAATTCTTACACCACAAAATTATGAAGTTATTATTGGTAATTATGCAATATATTTTTTTTTTTTAGGTTCAATAGTTTCTTCATTTTCATTATCTGGTAAAATCATCGAAAATAAATCAAAAGAATTTTTTATCTCTTTTCTCTCCATCATTAAATTCATAATACTTTCCTATAAAGTTTATTATCTTTCGATGAACTATTATTTTCTTCGTCTTTATTTTCTTCTTTATTTTCTTCATCTTTATTTTCTATCCTTCTAAATTTTATGAATATCAATTCATAAAGTTAAAATATTTCTAATAATTCATTTCGTTAAAAGAAAATTTTCTTTAATTTCAGATTTGGAATTATTTCAATTATTCTTATTTAATTTAATTTAAAATTTCAATTTCGAAATTTCAAATCTCCAAAAAAAAAAAAATTTCTTGACTTTAACTATAACCAGTTGTTAATACTATCCATATCATTATCCATATTGTTAATGAGAATATTTACTTTTCTAAAATATTCAATTGCCTTTTTATTTTCATTAGCTTTATGTAGTGTAATCCTTCAAAATTAATTAAACTCCTTGCGAAGAAATATTCTATATGGTTTTCAGCGGCACTTCAAATTTCCAAAATTTTGGATTTCAATTTTAGTTCTTAAAATAGTTTCATAAGATATAGCATAAAATTAAATCTTGATTTATAAGGGTTAGAATTTCAATAATTTTCTCCTTTTGATATAATAGTATTGCCTGGCACAGGATTCATCTTTCAGAGAATCCTCTTAAGGTCAATGAGAGTCAATGAGTGTTGATTAGACTCTTTAAGAGTCAATGAGACTCTTAATCTATTAGAAAATAAGATTTATATCTTATTAAGTTAACTTTATTAATTATGAAGAGTTACATGTTTCTATATTGATTTTATATAGATTAAGGCTTATGTAAAATGGGAACAAATTACATGTATTTATATATCTTAAATGTGGCTTAACAATATTAGTAATAACATAATACATGAATATTCTAAGAACTATTACATTAGTAATGTATTATTAATTATTAGTAATTTAACTATATTCACATATTCTAACAACAACAATAATAATAATAATAATAATAATAATAATAATAATAATAATAATAATAATTGTTAGAATATGTGAAATGTATGAAAAATAAGCTTCAAATGTATTGAAACATATTGTAATATAAATAATGTATAAGCCACAATGTATTAAATTAATATAAAAGCATTTAATTTAGAATAATTAAGTGCTAGTAACTCTTTATCATAAAATATATTAATAAAACATAATTATAAACCATAAATTCATAACTCTTAACAGATTAAGAGTCTCATCTGACTCTTAAAAAGATTCATAGCAAAAGAATCTTTTGCCGAAAACAATATTATGTCAAAAAAAAAAAAAAAAAAGAATAATTGTATTTTAAATTATGATAAAGGTTGCTCATTATATCAATTTTTAAGATGACTAATAATACTGATAACTGATCAAAATGATCAAAACAGAAAAATTGAAGAAACGCGTAAAATATAAAACTGTTGATAAAAGAAGTTATTTCAGGATAAGTAAAACTCAAAAAATATAAAAATAATTATTTAAAAAGAAAAAACACGTATAAACGTATATAAAAGAAAATTATATATCTTCATACTAGAGACTCTTAATTGAAATTATAATTTGATATTTTAACAAATAAGCTTTTGGCTATTAGTAATATAATATCTATACATGAAGGAATCTACTATGTGATGGACTATTTCCGCCCCATGAATATATAAAACATATTATTTAAAGTATAGTTATTTTAACTCGTATTTATAAATATCAAACGCATATATATAAATATAAACTACAATAATGGAGGAGTCTATATGTCAGAGACCTCATATAAAATAATTAATATATAATATCCCAAATATTCAAGGGAAATATAATAGAATGGTAATTCCTAGGGTACATTCTAAAAATAATAATATTATTAAACTTAGCGTGAAATAGGTTAAAATAGAAAAAAAAAATTTATTTAATATAATCATAATACAAACCTTCGTGATGAAAGTTATATAAAAATGGATGATGTTTATCCATCTATTAACTATACTTATTTATTACAGAGTATTTAAAACTATTAAAATTTTATAATTAATATTTTAATAATGAGAAAATTCAAATATATAAAATCCTTTTTAGAAATTTGGATTTTAGGGGGAAAGTAGGCAAAATAAAATACAAATTATAAAATATAAAAGAAAATAAAAATATTAAAGAAAAGTCACTTAACTGATTCTTTGAGCTAATTATTTGAAAATAATATTTATTTTGAAATGAATAAAATAGCCTAATAGCGAAAATTTACAAAAATTAACCTTTAAGAAAGAATTAACTGAAATATACATATTCACCAGTAAACCAATTTATTCATTATAGAATAACTAGGTTTAAGGGGGAATGTTAGAATATGTGAAATGTATGAAAAATAAGCTTCAAATGTATTGAAACATATTGTAATATAAATAATGTATAAGCAACAATGTATTAATATAAAAGCATTTAATTTAGAATAATTAAGTGCTAGTAACTCTTTATCAAAAAATATATTAATAAAATTGACATAATTATAAACCATAAATTCATAACTCTTAACAATAATAATAATAATAATAATAATAATAATAATAATAATAATAATGAAAATTTAGAATATAACTTTGATAACGATAAATGTTATGAAATATCATTTACTGTTAAAGAATATATTTTAAAAATGAAGATGCCATGGTTATGATAATCAATAATAAAGAATACACTTTTGGAATTAATAATTAAAACTAATATTTAATATTTACAAATATAATTTTCATTATAATTGAAAAATTATTAAAATTATACTTTCAAACATCATAACTATTATGATTATAAATTATATTTTCTATTAGGTATCATGTTATTAAAAAATTCTGAAAAAAAAAAAATAAATTATTTGTTACATATTTTATATTTTCCTTTAATATAGGTTATTTTTAGAATATTAACTTTAATAAACGTAATTAATTAATTTTATAAAAAAAATTTTCCTCAATTTCCTCAATGCTATTGATATATTGAATAATTTATACTATATGCTTAAATTATATTCATGATATTAAAATGTTAATCTTTTTTTTTTTTTTTTTTTACTTTATTTTATTGGGTTTTTGTTCTTGTTCTTGTTTTATGTAAATGCTTATTTAATTGCAAACAGTATTTTATAAATGTTTCATTTTTAAATATTTTCAGAAATTTAATTTTAATTCAATAATTAAAACATATTAAATATAATTTTCACTATAATATGTTACTATTTAAAAAAAAAAAAAAGTTTTCATTAGTTTGAATCATATAAAAATTTAATTTTCCAAAATATTTAAAAATGAATCAATTAAAAATTTTATTAACAATTAAGTATGAAAAAAATTAATAATTCTATAAAGATATAGTTATTGTTTCATACAAAATAAAATTGATATATCATAATACATGAATAAAGTAAAATTTATTCTATATGTATTTAAATAATTTAATACTTTTATTTAATAATGATTTATAATAAATATGTTATAATTTTTTATATTAAAAATCAATTTTATATAAATTAAAAATAAAGTTTAATTTATGCATAATTATTTATTATTGCATATTATTAATTTTAAAATAAATTTAACTATAAAAATAGAGAAAATTCATGAAAATTTTTATTTCATCATAAAAAAAAAAAAAAAATTAAATGTATTAAATCAAAATATTGAATTTACAGTAAGTTAAATAATATAGATTATAATTTTTTTTTAAAAAAATTTTATTGAATTGAATTGTAGAACTAATTTAATAATATTATAATACTGATTTATTATGAATTTTTACAGATTCGGGTTTATTAAAATTTTGAATCTAGAAATCAAAAAATGAACAATCCCAAACCTGCTGAGGAGTATGAGAAAAGAAAGAGAATCAATAAAGATAATACTAAAATACTTGAGGCTTTAATGAAAAATTATATTGAAGGTAATAATTACCAAAGAATGGATTATCGCGAAAGTAATAAAGATAATCCAAACTACTTAATTAATAGTGGTATGGTAAATGCAAATGAAAACAGCTATTCTTGTCCATTCAATTCAGTTTATAATAGTTTATCAAATGGATCGATGTTACCTTATTTTAGATTTAATCAAAATCAAGTTAGTTTAATTCCTAATGATTATTCAAATTGTATATACAATTTAATTTTAAATGATGAATTAAATCCATCATTAAGTTATAGTGATATGGTAAATGCTTATGAAAACAGCTATTCTGGTCAATTTAATTCAGCTTATAATAGTTTATCAAATGGATCGATGTTACCTTATTTTAGATTTAATCAAAATCAAGATAGTTTTATTTTTAATTGTTATTTAAATAGTATTGGAAACAACTACCTTAGTCAAGAATATTCAAATTATGATAGTTTTTTAAATGGATCGATGATAACTAATTATGGATGCTATCAAAATCAAAGTAATTTAATTATTAATAATTGTTCAAATAGTATAAACAATTTAAATAAAGAATCAAATTCATCATTAAAAAATTGTGATAATATTAATTCCAATATTGTAAGCATCAATAAAAATGAGACTTATGAAGACTTGAGTAGTACTGGTTGTATTGCCGAATGTAATATTGATTTTATATTGTTAGTTCTTGGTAAAGGAAGATTAATAGAACCTATAAAGATAGATATGGAAAAGGAAGTTACATACGATTATAAGAAAAAATCTTTTAAAGGAAAAAAGAAAGAGGAAATTACAAATCATAATTGTAAAGAAGGAAAAGTGAAGTTAATATTAAAATTTAAAAGTATTAATCGTGTTTTCCCAAATTTGTCTTTATTAGTTGTAGAACAAACTAATACGAATATTAGAAAAGCTAAAAAGGGATTTAAAAAAAATGAAGAACCAATTAAAGTTTGTATAGAAAATAAAGAAAAGGTTGAAATTATTTTGAAAACAAATCAAGGAGAAAATAAATATGTAACAAAATTATCTTTTATGGAGGGCGAAAATGCGAAATTAATAATAAATAATTTGAAAACAAAGACTACGAAAGCCTTTTGGGAAAGTTGTAAAAAAAACAATGTATTAAAATTAAAAGAAAATGGAATAAATTGCTATAAAAACCAAATGAAGTTAATATTAATAGATAAACTTAAGATGGAAGGAGGAATGAATAATTTACAAGAAATTATTAACATAATTTTAGATTCTTACGAATTTAAAAAATTGAAAAACTTAGAAAAATCTATAAAAGAAAAATTTAAAAAACTTGAAAAGAACGAAGAATTTAAAAAGCTTGAGAAGAACGAAAAAGAATTGATTAAAGAATTTCAGGAAAAAAGACCTTCAAAAGAAAAAAGAGAAAGTGTTAAAAAAATTAAAAGCATCTTTAATTTTTTTTTAGAAGTAATAAACTCGAATTGTATATATCATGTTTTGAACTTATATATAAATGTATTATTGATAAAATTATTAATACAGATTGTAGTATTATAGGATACTTTGATCAAAACATATTAAATTTTATAAAAAATTTTAATACTGGATTTTGTAATTATAATATTGTCATAATTGTTAAAAGTATAAAAAGAAGACTGGACCTTGAAGAAAATGAAGTAGAAGATCGTAGAAAGCAACAAAAGAAGAATAACGCTAATAAGATTGTACACGACAAACCAATAAATAATTCAGATTCTGGAAAATTTATTAGTTAACTTGCATAAAGATACATTAAACTTTTTATATCAAATGCATTAATTAATATTTACCTTATCTTTAAAAAAAAAAAAAAAAAAAAAAAAAAAGGTAATAAGAATTGTAAACTCAACCAAAATTGATTTAATACTTATAAAACAAAATTTTTTTAATGCTTTTTAAAAGCATTGTAGAAACAAAGATAGTTTCAAAAACATATATATTTTGTTAAATGTTTTATAAAAACATTTTAGAAACAAAGATTGTTTCAAACTGTTATTCGATTACAGGTTAATCGAAAGTTTAAGCTGTTAAATCGAAAATTTATGGGATATTAATTTGATATAAACTTGTATTGTTTATATCATGCAATCTTTTGTTATTTATATTATTTTGTGGCATTTCAAAACGATTAAACTTTGTTTTCTTGTATTATTAAGTTATCTCAATAATGCTTTGTGATATATGTTCAATATATGATATATACGTCCGAGTCAAGTTAAAGTTAGGGAAAGGGTTAGGGAAGGAAATTATAAAAATAGAAATGAAATTGATTTAAATAGAAATAGAAATTAGTTAATTAAAAGAGAAAAAAAATAATACATGTATTTATGTATATATATTAATAAATAAAGTAGTTTAATTAACTAAAATATTTATTTTATTAATTTATGTCATAAGTGTTGAAATTACTTTTTTTCAGTGTCTGTGATTTATTTATGAATTGTTATTTTAATAGAGAAAAAAAAAAAATTAATGATAATAATTAATTTGGTTTTTAAATCTTTTACTTAAATAATTACTTTTTATTTGTAGTCGTATATGTACATGTACATTAATTCAATAAATTAAAACATATTAAATATAATTTTCAATATAATATGTTACTATTTAAAAAAAAAAAAAAGCTTTCATTAGTTTGGACCATACAAAAATTTAATTTTCCAAAATATTGATTCAATTAAAAATTTTTGTTAACAATTAAATTAAGCAATTAATGATTCAATTAAAAATTTTTATTAACAATTAAGTAAGCAATTACGAAAATAAAATAAAAAAAAAAAAAAAAAAAAAAAAAAAAAATTAATAATTCTATAAAGATATAGTTATTGTTCCATACAAAATAAAAATTGATATATATCAAATATATCATATATCATAATACATGAATAAAGTAAAATTTATTCTATATATAAATAAAAACAAAAAAATTTTTTTGTAAAATGATTAATACATTTAACATATGTCAGGAATGTTAATATATATATTTTTATTAATAAAAAAGAAAACCAATAATTGATATGGAATATGAATTTATATTGAATATATAACTATAGTAATTTTATATTTTAAATATATATATGTATTTAATTAATGTTTTTTTTTAATTTCAAAATTTAAATATATATATGTATTTAAATAATATTTTTATAATGTAATATTTTTATTTAATAATGATTTATAATATATTATATTATATTTCAATGAATTATAATATCTAAATGTACATATAAATGGACATTGGGGATAATTTTAAATCATAACCAAATTAAATAAATCTTTATTTATTATAAATATTTTAATTGAAATATAGTAAAATTATTTAATTTAAAGTTATAACCTAAAACTAATATATTAAAAAAAAATTAAATATTATATATTATAATTTTTTAATAGTAAAAATCAATTTTAAATAAATAAGAATAAAATTTAATTTATGCACAATTATTTATTATTGTAGTTATGTAGTTATAAATGAACAAATTTATTGTTCGTTTTAAAATAATTTTGAAGTATAAAATAGAGAAAAATCATGAAAATTTTTATTTCTTCAAAAAAAAAAAAAAAGAAAAAAAAAATTTAATATATTAAATCAAAACATAGAGTTTACAGTAAGTAAAATAATAAAGATTATAATTAATATATAATTTTAATTTTTTTTTTTTTAAAAAAATATTGAATTGAATTTTAGAACTAATTTAATAATATTATAAAACTAATTTATTATGAATTTTTACAGATCCGGGTTTATTAAAATTTTGAATCTAGAAATCAAAAAATGAGCAATCCCAAACTTGCTGAAGAGTATGAGAAAAGAAAGAGAATCAATAAAGATAATACTAAAAAACCAGAGGCTTTAATGAAAAATTATATTGAAGGTCGCAATTACCAAAGAATGGATTATCGTGAAAGTAATAAAGATAATCCAAACTACTTAATTTATAGTGGTATGGTAAATGCAAGTGAAAACAGCTATCCTTGTCCAATCAATTCAGCTTATAATAGTTATAGATCGATGATAATTAATTATGGTTACAACCAAAATCAAGATAGTTTTATTCCTAATTATTATTTAAATAGTATTGGAAACAACTACCGTAGTCAAGAATATTCAAATTATGATAATTTTTTAAATGGATCGATGATAACTAATTATGGATGCTATCAAAATCAAGATAGATATAATCTTAATTATTATTTAAATAGTATTGGAATCAATTATCCCAGTCCAGAAAATTCAGATTATAACAGATTTTTAAATGGATCGATGATAACTAATTATGGATGCTATCAAAATCAAGATAGATATAATTTTAATTATGATTTAAATAGTATTGGAAACAACTATCCTAGTCCAAAAAATTCAGATTATAATAGATCTTTAAATGGATCGATGATAACTAATTATGGATGCTATCAAAATCAAGATAGATATATTCTTAATTATGATTTAAATAATATTGGAAACAACTATCCTAGTCAAAAAAATTCAGATTATAATAGATCTTTAAATGGATCGATGATAACTAATTATGGATGCTATCAAAATCAAAGTAATTTAATTCATAATGATTGTTCAAATAGTATAAACAATATAAATAAAGAATCAAATTCATCATTAAAAATTTGTGATAATATTAATTCCAATATTGTAAACATTGATAAAAATGTGACTTATGAAGACTCGAGTAGTACTGATTGTATTGCCGAATGTAATATTGATTTTGTATTGTTAGTTCTTGGTAAAAGAAGATTAATAGAACCTATAAAGATAGATATGGAAAAGGAAGTTACATACGATTATAAGAAAAAACCTTCTAAAGGAAAAAAGAAATAGGAAATTACAAACAATAATTGTAAAGAAGGAAAAGTAAAGTTAATATTAAAATTTAAAAGTATTAATCGTGTTTTCCCAAATTTGTCTTTATTAGTTGTAGAACAAACTAATACGAATATTAGAAAAGCTAAAAAGGGATTTAAAAAAAATGAAGAACCAATTAAAGTTTGTATAGAAAATAAAGAAAAGGTTGAAATTATTTTGAAAACAAATCAAGGAGAAAATAAATATGTAACAAAATTATCTTTTATGGAGGGCGAAAATGCGAAATTAATAATAAATAATTTGAAAACAAAGACTACGAAAGCCTTTTGGGAAAGTTGTAAAAAAAACAATGTATTAAAATTAAAAGAAAATGGAATAAATTGCTATAAAAACCAAATGAAGTTAATATTAATAGATAAACTTAAGATGGAAGGAGGAATGAATAATTTACAAGAAATAATTAACATAATTTTAGATTCTTACGAATTTAAAAAATTGAAAAACTTAGAAAAATCTATAAAAGAAAAATTTAAAAAACTTGAAAAGAACGAAGAATTTAAAAAGCTTGAGAAGAACGAAAAAGAATTGATTAAAGAATTTCAGGAAAAAAGACCTTCAAAAGAAAAAAGAGAAAGTGTTAAAAATATTAAAAGCATCTTTAGTTTTATCTTTAGAAGTAATAAACTCGGATTCTGTATGTCATGTTTTGAACTTATATATAAATGTATTATTGATAAAATTAATAATACAGATTATAGTCATGGAGAAAGTATTATAGGATACTTTGATCAAAATATATTAAATTTTATAAAAAATTTTAATATTGGATATTATAATTATAATAATGTCATAATAGTTGAAAATCCAAAAAGAAGATGCCATGAAGAAAATGAGGTTGAAAATCGTAGAAAACAACCAAAAAAGAATAATATTGCACACAACAAACCAATAAATAATTCCGATTCTGGAAATCATATTAGTTAACTTGCATAAAGATATTTAACATTTTATATCAAATGTGTTAATTAATACTTACAAAAACAAAACTCACTTTTTAATAAACGCGAATTGTAAACTCAACCAAAAATGATTTAATACTTAACAAACAAAAATTTTTTTTAAATGCTTTTTAAAAGCATTCTAGAAACAAAGATAGTTTCAAAAACAAATATATATTTTTTTAAATGTTTTATAAAAACATTTTAGAAACAAAGATTGTTTCAAACTGTAATTCGATTACAGATTAATCGCAAGTTTAAGCTTTCGAATTGAAAATTTATTGGATATTAATTTGATATGAACTTGTATTGTTTATATACATGCAATCTTTTGTTATTCATATTATTTTGTGGCATTTTAAGGGGATTAAACTTTTTTTCATGTATTACTAAATTATTACAATAATGCTTTAGATATATGTTCAATATATGATATATAAGTCCGAGTCAAGTTAAAATTAAGGAAAGGGCTAAGGAAGGCATTTATAAAAATAGAAATGAAGATTAATTTAAATAGAAATAGAAATTAGTTAATTAAAAGAGAAAAAAAAAATAATACATGTATTTATGTATATATATTAATAAATAAAGTAGTTTAATTAACTAAAATATTTATTTTATTAATTTATGTCTTAAGTGTTCAAACTACTTTTTTTCAGTGTCTGTGATTTATTTATAAATTATTATTTTAATAGAAAAAAAATTTTTTTTAATGATAATAATTAATTTGTTTTTTAAAATCTTTTACTTAAAATAATTCTTTTTATTTGTAGTTGTATATGTACATTAACTACTAAATTTAAAAGTTCATTAATTTCACTTTTAATCTCTAATTTTATTTAAATATATAATTTTAAAATTTTCTTAATCGTATATGCTTTATATTTTATATGAGATTATAGCTACGAATATAATTGTTCATAGTTTATATAAAACATATTTATTAATTTTTTAACAATTTTTGACATATTTATTTTATTTTTATTTTTATTTTTATTTATATTTATTCTCTTTTAAATACTAATTAAGAGATATTTATTATTATTTTTTTTATTCTTTTTTTTATTAATTATTTAGTCTTATGAATAATAGTTACTAGTAATTTAGTAATTTAGTATTAATTAGTTTTCATTATATATTTATATTTATAACAAAATAAAACATATTAAAAGGAATAATTTTGAATAAAATTTTTCATCTACAAATTTTTTTAACATTTGAACCAATAATATTTATTTTTATTATTAATAGAGTGTTTTTTATAAAAAAAAAATATTCATATAATTAATAAATGAATAAATATATACAGTTTAAAGTTCACAATAATTGCGGCTGTAATAAATTAAAACAAAAACAAAAACAAAAATATATACATATATAAATAATTTACAGTTTATTCAATTTGTAAATGAAGTATTCAGGCCCTTTCAAACCTGAAAATATACTTTTATTTTATATTTAATTCCTTTTTTTCCTGTGTATGCATTTTTATTAAATATTGATCTAATTAATTCTTATTTTGAAGGAAAAAAAAATAATAATATGATTCTATTAAATTAAACTTTTTAAATTATTAAAATTTACTATAAAAAATAAATGAGATTTAATTAAGGTATATTCAAAAAATTTAATTATTTGAATATAAAAATTGTATATAAATTAAAATTACAATATAATTTGAATTAAAAATTTCGAATAATAAGTATCTACCTATAGTCTGTCAACAGATTAAGAGCCTCAAAACGCAAAATATTAACGAGAGACATTAACTTTAATTTAAATAAATTTTAATATTGCATAGTTAATAATAATTAATAATTTAAATTGAATCACTAAATTAAATAAATAAACACATTATATATTAAATAGTGTCAAAGTAAATGATATCCCGAATGACAGAATGGAGGAGGTAAAGGAAGATGCATTCATTAAAAGCATCATCATAAATATTGTGAAACTTAGCATATACTAAGAAATTACTGGAATATAAATAAGTTATGATCTAATCCAGAAATTAAATAGTAAATATGAAAAGTCCTACCATGACTCGTCTTATTGGATGGAATAATTACACAACCTAAAGGCCACGAAAAGAAACTGAAAATACTTCCAATTAAATGGAGGAAATCAAAAATTATCTTTAACGGAATGGAAAAGGCCAACCTAAAAATTCTCAGAAGATGTGAAACTTGGGAATATTTATATCAGGCCATTCCACAACAATATACTAAAAGATTTGTACTAAGTAAAACGGGTACGTTCGACACACTTTTAGGAAAAGATGAAAGAAGATATCGAACGAATAGCTATGGCCTACTATTGGATTGACAGTTTTAACTAGAGATGATTCTATGGATATTGACTGTACAGAAAACCAAAGAAATAATAATAATAATTGCAATGATGACAATAAATACTACAATAATCATGAAAATGATAAATATAATTATAATAATAATAAAAAGGGGAAATTCAAAATCAATAAAATTTGTCATATTCGCAAGAAAAAACAATTTCAATACTGAAGAATGTTGGTTCAATGGTATAAATAAATCCTGTATATCAAATAAGCATATAATGGAAAATTATGGAAACCCAAATGAAACAAAGAAATTCAAAAAAATAAATTATCAAAGAAAATGACTGGTTATACTCTCCAAATATAATATTAATGAGCAATATAACAATAATATGGATTTTTGAAAATATTCGTCCATATTATCAGATTAAGGTAATTCACTTTTTTTTTTTTTTTTTTTTTTTTTAAAAATATATAAATTCAACCAAAGATTATAAGATACATTATAACGAAGAAGGAGAAATAATTGCCTATACTTATTCTGAATTTCGCCCGGTAGCATCAAGGATAGAAAATTCACATCCGACAACATCATTTTAATGGGTAATAGCCCGATTATGTATTTTGCACTTCCAAGAAACAAATAATTGTTGCTGAAGCAGAATATATTTAGCACCTCTGAATGAACTAAAAACGTTTTATGGATCAGAAAACATATTAAAAGAAATATTTAATTTCGATAAGCCCATTAAAATCCACACTGATAATATAGCTAGCAAAATCAATATTGAGAAAGACATAAAAAAAAAAAAAAAAAAAATAACACAAAATTATATCATATTGATATTAAAATTTTTTTTCAATGAAAGACAATACCGATAAAGATAAAATAACTTTAAATCATATTGAATCAAAGGAAATGCTAGCTGATATTCTAATAAAAAATAAAAATAGGAAAGATGGAGTTAACTTCGCAAACAAAGTTTTTATTTTTTTTTTTTTTTTTTTTTTTTTTTTTTAGAATAGAAGGAGAATACACTTCTAGTGCTTTATTAAAATAGATAATTATATTCTTATGTATTGCTTTTTTTTTTTTAAAAAAAATACATTAAATAATTTAAAGACAAAAATAAAATGTATGTAAAAGATTAAGTAAAATAAAAAATAATAAAAATAAAGAAAAAAAAATTTTTTTTAATTAATTATAAAAAATTTTATGTAATGAAGAATAAAAATAAGTTCAAAAGTTAAAAAAATTTACATGTGATATATACTATATGTGGTTACATGATCACTAGTTAAATCTAAAATAATTAAACAAAGAAGTAGTATCTTTAAAATAGATAATATGGTACCCACTAAACTCTCTCCTGAACCACTAGAAAGATCATTAATAATTGAATTACTTTACTAATAGGTTCTATGTTTGGAACGATGCTGTTAGTAAATGTGTTGTTGATGAGAATTAACAGAACTACTAACTGAACTATTCCTTTGCCATATCGGTACGACGTTGGCACTCTTGGTAATGAAAGTTATTTTGCTAAACCTCTCAAAAAAGTAACTCAAGAGAGCTACTGAGGATTGGTATTGTATTAGCAAGATATTCCGAAGCCCCCACAATATACGGAACAGTAGGACCCCTGTGAACTTTTTAGGAGTTGTTCACTTAAATGTCTCTGTTCCCCAGTATCGAATTGTAGCTCATCTAAAACTGAAATTTCACTATGAAGGAATATATAAATAAAGTTGTTTATGAAATTTTCTTATTCTAAAATATATTAGAATAAGAAGGAAATGAGGAAAGATTCCTTACTCTATTGGCAAATAAAAAAATAAAAGGTTATCAATAAAACCTAAATAATTTACATTGACATAGAGAAAAGGTAGAGCATTCAAATATCTAATGGATAAAAGATTGATCATCTTTTCCACAACAAGGGCAGAATTTAGGACAATCGTCAGAAATTCAACCATTTCTAATTGCAATAGTGGTAATTATATTTGTAACCCACTCTTAATCTTATGATCCAGCTAAGACCTAAACTTAAATGAGGGTATTCAGGGCTGCAGCTTGAATAGGTTTCTCTAGTATTTATAAATTTGAAGGTATCGTAACTCGTACCTTTAATGCCTTGGAATTTACCAACATCTGACAAATATGACTCAATAACATCTTTGAATTTAGTTGATATTCCTTTTTCCTAATTTTCTTGTAGAGCACCAGTGATTTTATTCGACCAAGAATAACGTGGCATGGAAGGGGTTCAGTTTATGAGATTCTTTAATGATACATTTTTTTAATTTTTCCATTTTACAAAAACATTTTATTTGAAGAGAAGCACAAAAGCCAGAAATTGGAAATACATAATGATCACGAGATAAGGCATAAAACACTGACGGTTGAGTTTCTTTTGATATAACTCTTAACATTTTTTTCTTCTTTTCAATGTTAAGATAATTTTTCTTGTTCGAGAAGTCAGAATCAATACATCACAACAATAATGCAGTGTCAGTTAAGGATTGTGTATTCTTAGAATTGTTTTAGGTTTGAATCTAAATAAAAGTGGAGCAAAATATAAAATGCTTTGCTAATAATATATGATTGAATAATAGATCTTTTTAAATGTTAATGAAACTTTATTATTAAATAAAAAAACTAGAGAAAGAAAATAAGGATTTTCTAACTTTAGTATTCATATAAGTGATAAGAGGCTCAAGGGAAAGATCATTACTGAAGAGCGATACCTATGTAAATGTAAATATATATATAGATTCTTTAGGGAGAGAATAGAAATCAAAGTGAAATGTAGGTTCTTCATAACCAGAATATGAAACAAAATTTAAAGGTTAAAATAACCATCGTAGTGCATTTATTTATACCAAAAGACATTTCATTTTTAATTAGCCCAACAAAAAAAAAAAAAAAAAAAAAAAAAACATGATGAAGTAGAGCCTTCATTTTTCTTTTTCGCTAGGGGCTATAAGAATAATATCATCAATGAAAAGACCATCACAACCTTTTTTATTACCAATGCTAACACCATAATTATCACAATTATTTAAAATATCATTAATGAATAAATTAAACACGATAATAAAATAATAATAACAGAAATATATAAAAATAACACCATTTCCTGTTCATCGTGGTGTTATTCTTATATATATTTAGTATTATTTTTATTATTTTTATTATTATTTATTATTACTACTATACTACTACTACACTATTATTATTATTATTTGTTTTTATTATTAATTTATTATATATATATATGTAAGAGTATATAATTCATATTATATTTTTTTATTATAAAAATATCTTTTTATATAATAAATTTCTATTTTACTCATAATATATATATAGTTGGAATATATTATTATTTTTACAAAAAAAAAAAAAAGAGAAAAAATAAAAGAAAATAATTTAATATTTAATATTCATAAATAGTTCTCTATCTTTTATTATTGTATTATAAAATAAAAAAAAAAAATATTTATATTATTAAATTAATATTAATATTAATATTAATATTGTGATATAATAAATTATTACTATAATTTTTTAAAATATAATATATAAGATAAAAAAAAAAAAAAAATTTAAAAAAAATAAAACTAATTGCATAAAAAAAAAAGTTTTGCGAATTGTAATAGGTTTTTAGATTATATTTTGATAAAAAAAAGTATTAAAACAAAAATAAAAATAAAACTATAAATAAAAATTATTATTATGTACAATATTAATAAATGTAATTGTAATAGGTTTTTTGTATAAAAAATAAATAAATAAATAAATAAAAATTATTTTCAAAGATACTATATATTTTAATTTTTTTTTTTTTTTTTTTTTTTTTTTTTAAATAAATATTTTTTTTTATCATATTTAATATTGAATAGTATCCATGTTAAAAATGGTATTTTTAATGAAATATTTTGAAATGTTTAGATTATTATTATCAATAGTAGTATTGATATTTATATATATACATATATATTTGCATAAATATACATATATTTAAAAAAAGGAAAAAAACAAAAAAAGAGTTTAATCATTTTCTATTATTATTAATGTATTGTATAATTATTTTATTAAAAAGTGTATATGTATATATATATATATATGTATTTTATATTTTATATTTTTATTTTTTTTTCTTTTTATTAAATCAATTTGTTTATTTTTTATTTTATTTTATTTATTATTATTATTATTATTATTATTATTATTTTTTTTTTTTTAAATATTGAAAATTTTTAAATTCTATATGTTTATAAATTAATAATCATATTTATATATAGAGATAATAGATAAAGTGATAGAGATAGAGATATAGATACAGATATATAATAATAATATATATATTATATATATATATTATTTTGAATTTTATTGAATGATACAATCCTTCGTTTCAATAATATGTTGAATTTCTTTATAATCTGGACGACATTTTAATAAATCATCAATATCATCTCTTCTTAAGTAACCACCATATCTATCGGTATCTAATACAATTCTTTTTAAATCTTGGGCTGTATCTACAATAAATAAATTACCAACTTCTTTTAACACGGTAAAGATTTTTGTAGTGGCAGGATTACGTAAGGTTCTAGCCCAAACACAATAATGATTTAAATCACTAATTTTTTTTAATTTTTTTAAAATTTTTAAATATTTTTTTTAAAAAAAAAAGGAAAATGAAAATAAAAAATGAAAAAAAGAATAAATAAAAAAATAAAAAAATAAAATAAAAAAAAAAAAAAAAAAAAAAAAAAAAATATAAATATATATATATTAAATAAATAATTAATTCAAAATATGAAAAACATTAGTATTATTATTATCATATATATTATATATATATCTATATATATATTATATTTATAATTTTTTTTTATTTATGGAATAATTTATTTGAATTATTTATTATTAATAAAATTATAAATATATATATATATATTTATATTTATATATTTTATATTTATTTATTTTAATTACCATATAAGTTGTTGTGCTCCAAGTAGACTGATTCGCATTCTTTTCAAATTTTTAACAAAAATGCTATTATTATAATCATGTTAATATATATATTTTTATTTTTCAATTTTTATTTTTTTAATTAATAAATTAATTATATATATTTATATATATATATATATATTGATTTATTGATTTTTTTTTTTTTTTTTATAATTTTATTTGTATTTTAATAATAATAATAATAATAATAATAATAATAATAATAATAATAATAATAATAATAATAATAATAAAACCTACTTAAATAATCGAATACTAATTTCTTCATATAATACATTTACAGTATTTTTATCAGTGACACCGATAATCATTTTTGAATGATAGCTTAAAAATTCTACTATCTTAAGACAAACCTATTAGAATAAATGAAGAGAGAAGATGAATAATAATAATATATATATATATTAAATTTGAATTAATAAAATATATTAATTTAAATTATATTTAATTATGAACTATTTATCTATTCATTTATTATTATTAGTAGTAGTATTAGTATTAGTATGTAGTATATATATCATACCTTTGTAGGTTTAAGATCTAAAACTTGATTTTCTGATTGAACATCATAAGCATCCAATGGTAATTCATTAATTAAAGTAAATTCTATGTTATCAATAAGAACTTGAATAGATTTATCCATACCTTGAGCTACTAAATCATCTAAATGTCTTTCAAATTGTTTCTTTTCAACAATAATATCAGACATAAAATCATTTTCATCTACATATTTTACCTATGTTAAATATGTTTTTTTTTTTTTTTTTTTTTTTTTTTTTTTTTTTTATAAATATATATATATATTTCAAACAGATAAAAATTAATACGTATATTTTATTTTAATTTTAAAATAAAATAAAATAAAATAAAATAAAATAAAATATAAATAAAAATAAAAATAAAAAAAAAAATAAATAAAAAATTGATTTTAAATATCATTATCATAATATATTACATATAAAAAACATATATATTTTATATATGTATGTTTTATATATGTATTTTATTATTATATATATAAAAATAATAACAATAGTAGTAATAGTAGTAATAGTAATTAATAATTAATAATAAAATTTACAATATCCTCCATATAATAAACATGAACCATCTGTTGAATTAAATCAGCTATATGTATCAATTCAAAGAAAGTAACTAATGACTTAATAATACTTTGAGTTCCATGATTTTCATCGGTCACTAATCGATTTTCATTTGCTAATCGTTTTGCTGCCCTAGAATAATATAATATAATTTATAACAATAAAAAATATAATAAATAAATAAAATAATAATAATAGTAATAAAATAATAAATATAAATATAAATATATATATATATATATTAATATTAATATTAAATATTATATAATATAATAAATTTTTTTTTTTTTTTTTTTTTTTTTTTTTGATTTTTAATATTTATAGAAAGTTAAATTTGATAGGTATAATAATAATAATAATGATAATAATAATAAAAGTAATAATAATAATAATAAAAAGTAATAAAAACTTACAATTGGAATGATGGAGCAATATGTTCAGTATCAAGGAATTTAATTAAAACGATAAATAATTTTTCAGCACATTTACCACTTTTTTTTTTTTTTTTTTTTTTGTGTGTGTGTAGTGTGTTTATAATAATAGAGTATAAATAGTGTAATAAGGAAAAGAAGATAAACAAGAAAATGCAAAAAAAGGTAATAAGAAAGTAAGAATTTTAGAAAATAAATAAAAATATATACAATAAATTAAAATAAATATTAGATTATATCCATAAAATAGATATATATATATTATATATTTAATATATATATATTAAAAAAAAAAATTTTTTTTTTTTTTTCCCTTTCAATTGAATATTATTCATAATTATATATATATATTAAAAAAAAAAAAAAAAAAAAAAAAACTTACACATCTTCATTCATAATTTCCATAATCATTTGACAACGTTTTAAGGCTTCCTTATTCATATGAATTAAACTTAAGGATAATTCTAATGAAAGTGAATCCGTAATGGCATTATCATCTAAATGGGTTTTGGTTTCCTTGGCTGCGTCAGCTTTTTTATTTTTACCCATTAAATTTTTCGTCATAACCGCGGGTGCCAAAAGAACACTTTTGAAGGTTTTCATTACATTCCTCTTATAAGATTCCACATCACCATCTAAGAAACCTGTATCTGCCTTTTTTCTATTTTCTCTCTATTATAATTTTTAATTATTAATAAAATAAAATAAGATAAAATAAAATATAATAAAATAAAATAAAAAAATAAAAATAAAATATAAAATAGAATAGAATTAAAAAATAAATAATAAAGAATAAAAATAAATAAATTAATTAATTAATTATATATATATTTATATAGATAATAAAAATATATAATAATAATAATAATAATAAATATATATATTTATATAGACAATAAAAATATATAATAATAATAATTATATATATATTTAATATTATAATAAATAAAATAAATAAATAAATAGAATATATTAATTAATTAATAATTTTAAAAATTATACATAAAATAATACAAATAAATAAATAATAAATAAAAAAAAAAATTAAAATAATAAAAGTTTTTTTTTTTTTTTTAAAAAAAAAAATAAAAATAATAAGAAAAAAAAAAATTAAAAAATGAAAAAAAAAAAAAAAAAAAGTTATTCTTTACTTCTTCTTTCCATTTATCAATTTCTTCTTTATATTGTTTCTTAAGTACTGTGATTTCATCTTGAACATAAAATTGAGTAAAGGGTTCGATGATGGATTGTAATTCACCTACAATAGCTTGATATGAAAATTTGGATCCTTCTCTTGGATGTTCCTTTTCGTACTCTTTATCCCAATTACCGATAACTTCCACAATATTCATGGTGGTTAATACCAGGGTGGAAAGAAGTGTAAGATAGACAGTGGAATCTATACGACGAGCATGCTCTACTGTGGCACTTAAATAATCGGATAGAATATCTTCTATAACTTTTTGAAGGAAGAGATGAAGAGCATCTGATTCATAAGGGAAAATGGCCTTAATCTGATAATACTGTTCACGAACGACGCTTATTAAACGATTAATAAAGGATGTATATTGAACAATTAAATCGTTACCTTCATCTATTGGTGACATAGGTTCCGGTGGATTACCATCGGGACCCAAGGTAGTAGATTGTAAATTGGTGGAAGAGAGGGATGGATCGGATATATTATTTTTATACATAGCTAAAGAAGAATAATTAAATTTTGGATCATAAAACAATTGACATTTAGAAAGATAGAACTGAACCAACGGGGCTCCACCATTCAATTCTTGATAAGCCTTAGAAATATTTGAAAGATTTTCTAAATCTAAATCATTATAATTTTCTTCAAATTCCGATTGAAGTAAATCTTCAAAATCAACCACGGTAGTATTAATATTTTCTTGAATGGTTTTCCATTCTGTTACAAATTTTCCTTTATTAAATTTTACTAAACGTCGAAGAAGTTTTGCAATATCATTAATATCAGAGTAGTCTTCAAAAATGAGATATTTATAAGGCAAAGGATGTTTAAAATCAAGATAGTAACGGAGTAATTCTTGACATTCCTTTTTAAATACTTCTCTTGGCGTCATTTTGAAACTCATTTGCAGTTTTGTTTGTGGTGAAAGAACTAATTTTTCACTTTTAGATTTTTTATCTTCCTCTTTTTTTTCTTTATTTTGATCATTTGTACCAACTGTTAATGAATTATTGGTGGTTTTAGTAGCTGCAGTTGTCGCTGTCGCTGTTGTTTTATTTTTATCTTTATCTTTTCCTTCTGAATTTTGGGTCTTATTATTTTGATTTTCATATTGATCTGTTCCTTCTATATTTAAAATATCTACACTTTCATTAGATCCTGCTTTATACATTCCTTGATTTTTATTACTATTATATTCATCTTCTTTAGCAAAAATATTGAAATCTGGACTAATCTTATAGGAATTATTATCATCTTCATCATTACCATCTTTTGAAAAAAGATTAAATTCATCATCCTTCTTTTTATTATTTTTGGATTGATCCTTCTTCTTTTCTTTTTTATTTTCTTCAGTAGAGTTTGGAAGACTATCCTTAGATGAAGAATCATTTAATTTTTCTAGATTTAAAAGACTTTTTCTACCAGTAAGAAGATAGTCATTTAATTCATTAATTTTCATCATTGAAGTAGAATAATCAGAGGTAGAAAATTTACTATTCGAACTAGGTAAAAAATGACCATTTTGTTGTGAATTTTGATTATACTTTGTTTTATTATTTTGGGTATCCGGCTTGTTCATTGCCATCCATTCGTCTGTAGATATATAATCTAAACCAAGAATTTGAAGCTTTTGTTCATAAATGGTATCATTATAAACTAAAAGTTTAAAACGACGACAAAGTTGTGCCAATTTAGGTAATTCCTCTAATGAAACAAAAGTTAATATATATAATAGAATATCTGGTGGAAGATCTAATATATTTTCAACCTTTGGAACACTTTTATTCGTATTTGAAATAGAAAAGGAGTCAGTAGTAGTAGTTGCTGCTGTTGCTGTTGGTGTTGTAGGCGTTGTTGTACTAGTATTGGCTTCTTTACCATCTCCAAATTTCATACGTATATCATTACTACTTATGTGATCATTTTTAATATTCTTACTATTTTTAAATTTCACTGGAGATTGATCTTTTTTATTTTCTTTATCTTTTGATGTTTTTCTTGATGGACTTGATATTGGATTTTTAGCATCTCTTATATTAGCACCAGTTGTTGTCATTATTGTAGGAGTTGACACATTAGTATTTTTACCCTCATTATTTATATTATTAATGTTATTATTATTATTATTATTATTACTATTCTTATTATTATTATTTTCTTTATTCCTATCATTATTTGAATTTTTATCTTTATTATTATTATTTTCATCTTTCTTATTATTTTGTTTATCTTTCATTTTATCCTTTTTATCATGATCATCACCTATAATAGGACTAAAAAGTAAATTTTCATCATATTCTGTATTTGATTCTGCGTTACTTTCAAATGAAATTTTATTATTTAAATGTGAACTTGTTTTTTGGGAAGGTTCATAATTGGAAAATAAATCATAACTGACTGGTTGATT
>JACVTC010000033.1:1195000-1217500 GCA_016946835.1 Neocallimastix lanati (nom. inval.)
ATTATTTTATACAATAGGTTAATCTTTATTATATATTTTAATAATTAAATAATAACAAAGAAAAATTAATAATTTTTTATATTTATACTTATTTTTATCATCAATTATTAAATCAACATATTATCCATTATTCTATTTTATTTTATATCATATATATATTTTTATTTATTAATTTATTCAATACTAAAAGTATTATAGTTATTATTTTTCATTATTTTTATTTTTTTTTTTTTTTTTAAAAAAAAAGTTAAATACTAATTAATATAATAACCAAATAAATTAAAAATCATTTATAAATTATTCAAAAAAAAAAAAAAAAATTATTATTTTTTTAATCATAGTATGATTGTAAATATATATATATCATTAAATAAATAAATAAATAAATAAATAAATAAATAAGTAAATAAATAAGAAAAATATATAAATCAAAAAAAAATTTAAATTTTTTTTTATAAATAATTCTTATATATATATATAATATATATTTAAAAATTTTTAAAGAAAATGTTTCATGGGTATAGATTAATTTATTATAAAATTAAATTTAAAAATATTCCTGAACATAAAAAAAAGTACATTTATTAAGATTTTTTTTAAAAAAAAAAAAAAAAAAAGTTTCTTTTTAATAATAATTAAAATACATATATTCAAACTTTAACATTTACATCAAGTAAATAATGATGATTTAATAAAAATAAGATAAAAAATAAATAATAGTAGTAAAGTTTTATCTTGACTTTTCATAAGCTTTTTTTCTTTTTTATTTATTTTAAATAAAAAATCTTAATCTATTGTGGACTTCTTTTTTTATAATATAGCTATATGTTTAATATTAAAATGTATTTAAATATTATAATTAACACTAAATATAATGTTATAAATCTAAACTATTTTATTGTTAATGTAATTATTTTTATTTTTATATATATATTTATATATAATTTTAAATTAAGAAACCTTAAAAAAGCCGTGATAATTATGAATAATTCAAAAATTTAAATATTACTGAATAAAAAGAAATCTAGTTATATTTTAAAACATAACTACATTATTATTAGAGCTTATCTTAAATTATTAATAATTTTTTTTTTTTTTTTTTTTTTTTTTTTTAATTAAAAAAAAAAAAAAAAATTTATCTACTGACAATGATTTTATAAAATTTTATTATGTACTTAAATATTCTCTTATAATTAAATATATATTAATATTAAATATGCAAATTAATAATTATAGTATAATATTTTTATTAAAGTATATTATAATATTATAATAGAAATAGAAATTAACGAAAACTTAACATTCTTTATTTAGCATAAATAATTATAAAATTAAAATTTTATGACTATCTATGCTTAAAAAAAAGAAAAGAAAAAAAAATAAAATAAAAATAATAATAATAATAAAAATAAATATATATATTAATATATATATCATAAAAATATTATTATTTTAATATTATTATATATATATAATTATTTATTTTAAATTAATATTAAATTAATATTCTTATATATATATATAATTATTTATTTTAATCATTATAGCCAAAATTTTGATTTTTTTTTTTTTTTTTTTTTTTTTTTTTTCAAATTATGAAAAACAAATTTTATAACTTATCTAAACTTTAATCTTTAAAATAATGGAATATTATTATTAAAGTTTATCTCGAATAATAATAACAATCAGTAATTTTTTATATTTTGAGATAAGATTATTTATTAATAACTTTGTATATTCAAAAATAATAAAATAAAGGGAAAAAAATAAAATAAAGGAAAAAAAAAATAAATGAAATATAATAAACTTTTTTTTTTCTGACTTAATCCATAAAATTGATGTATTTAAAATGTATTTAAATTATTGATCAGTATTAGTATTAATATTATAGAATAACATAATAAAGGCAAATATTTAAAATAAAAAAGTATGATAAAATAGAATAATTAGGGCAAATTCTATAAAAAAAATTTAATACAATAAAATTACATAATAATAATAATAATAATAAAGTAAAATAAAAATATATATAATTATCCATAAATGTTTTTTTTTTCTTTTCCTTTTTTTTTTTTTTTTTTTACTATATTTATTTATTAATAAAAAAAAATAATTAAATATTTATTCTTCAAAGTCCTCACATCACATCATTTTAAAATTCTAATCATTCATTATACAGACTTTTTCATTTTTATTTATTGATTTTTTTATTCATATTAACTGCCCTTTTTTGGGCTTTTTTTCTTTTTTTCTTTTGTGGTGATAGTCACAGAAATAATATTTAAATAATATATAAATAATATATAAATAATAAATTTCATTTTATAGATTATTTCAAGGATTCATCCATATTTTTTAATCTATTTATTATTAAATAAAGTTTTATAATTAATTTATATTAATTTATATTTATTTATTTTTTTTTTACACTTTAACTTTAATGGAATTTTTTGTCTATAATCATATGATTTTCAGTCTGTGGGAAAATATATAATTATTGACTTTTTTTATTAAAATGAAATAAAATAAATGAATATATTATATATAAACAGATAAATAAATAGTACATAAATAATAAATAAATAATATATAAATAAACTAATAATAGTTGTAATATCCATATTTCCATATTTATCTATTATATGGTGATAACTAACTATTATTATATATTTTAAATAATAACAAATATTTATAAAAGATTTATGAAAGGACTAAAGCATTTTTTTTTTCTTTTGTTTTATATTTATTTTTTATTAATATTTAGATGAAATACACAATCATCTCTTGCAATACCTTTCTTTAATATATTTATATCACTTGTAAATATATTTTGATAATTTTATTACTAATTTTCATATTTGATGTGGACTTTATTGATTGTTGTATCAACATTTTAGTATATATTTTATTATATATATATACATTTTTTTTTTTTTTTTTAGCTTATACTTTAAAAATAGGATGATTTTAGATGAAGCTTGTTGTAAATAAAGATCCAATGAAATGTGTGATATACCATATGAAATTTGAAATATAGTTTATAAATAATTAAATAAATAAATAATAAATAATAAATAATAAATAATAAATAAATAATAAATAATAAATAAATAATAAATAATAAATAATAAATAATAAATAAATAATAAATAATAAATAAATAATAAATAATAAATAATAAATAATAAATAAATAATAAATAATAAATAAATAATAAATAATAAATAAATAAATAATAAATAAATATAAATAAATAATAAATAAATAATAATAAATAAATATGAATATTTATATACATATTAAAATTTGTTTTTATAGAAAATACTAAAAGAATGAAATGGTTATAAATTACAAATTAGGTCTTATTAATTATATATTTTATTCTATTCTATTCTATTATAAATAATAATAAAAATTGGATTTGTTTACTTTAAGATTTATTTTTTATTTTCTATATTATCTATTAATAATTGGCATGTGAAAATTTATTTATTTCATATATCAATACATTTAATTTAATTATTAAAATTTATTAAAATTAATTTATTTATTTAAATTTAGTTAAAGTTTATTTAAATTTTTAGCAATTTATTTAAATTTTAATATTTTTTTTTTTTCATCTTTTTGTGGTTATTTTGTGTTGTAATTTTTTAATTTCATTGGATAAAAAAAAAATCATCATCAATAATAATAATAAAAAAAATTATTCTTATTATTAGTTTATTATTATTATTTTTTGTATATTTTTCATCAATTTTTCTAATTCTGTAAACTCAAAACAAAGAAATCATCATTGATAAATATGGATAATATAACATATATGATCTATATAACTATGGAAGGATTAAATAAGAAAAAATTATTTTCGAAATAAAAAAAAAGATTTCTTAATTACAACTATAATTCTTATTAATTATAAAATAGTTATGGATAAGTTTTTATTATTTCAATCCAAAAAAAAAAAAAAATAATAGAATTATTATTATTTCAAAATGAAGTAGTATCAAAATTAAAATTAATATAAAAAATCACTTCATAAAATTTTATCCAATAATCTTTTAATTTTTTAATTATAAATTTTTTTTTTACAGTTAATTTAATATTGATAAAAAATAGTATTATTAATATTTATATTAGTAATATTCATACTATTAATATTAATTAATATTAATAATACTTTAAATACTAGTAATATTCATATAAATATTCATTCATATAAATTTATATATGAACGATTAATGTTAATAATACAATTATAAATAGCTAATAAATAGTTAACAAATATTACATTTCAATATATAATATGTAGTAATAGAATTTAACCTACAATAAAAGGATTTCTTATAATTATAAAATCAATAAAAAGTAATGAAAAATAAATAATAAATAAAAAATTTTGTGGTGGTGGTGGTGGTAAGTATAAAAATTATTTTTATCTCATGTTTTGTTAAAAATTTATAAATCCTTTTTAATAATATATTATATAATATACTATTATTTGAAATAAATAAAAATGATGTATTTATTTTATTAGATATTATATTATATTATATTATATTATATTATATTATATTTTATAATTATAGTTATAAAAAAAGTTCATGGAAATCAAATGAATATTTTTATACTTTTTCAATTTTATGTTTTATTAATTATAAATGTTCAACAATTAGATTGATGAATTATTTTTTCATGGTTTTTAAACATTATAAATGAATAAGATATAATTTTGTATATTTTATAATCTAATATTGAAGTGGTATACTTTTATATTTTATAATCCAATGATAAAGTAGTTCTACTTGTATAGTTTAAAATCTAACAACAAAGTAGTAATATTTTTTTTAAAATCTAACAACAAAGTAGTAATATTTTTTTTAAAATCTAACAACAAAATAGTAATATTTTTTTAACTTTTATTTATTTATTTATTTTATTATTTATAGAATTTGTGGATTATTTATTTTTATTTATAAAAAAAAACTAATTTTTTTTTTAAACTTACCATCTTGAGTCACAAAAACTTTTATTATTAATTAAAGTTTATATTAAATTTTTAATCGATAAGTTTAATATTGTTTTTTTAATTTTTTTTATATTAATTTTTTTTATATTAATTTTTAATAAATATTCTAATTTTATTATATATTTTTTATATTTTTATATTATAAAATAAATTGATACAAAAATAAAAAAAAAATTTGGATTACAATCAGAATCAGAAAAGCAAATTACATTTAAATAAATGATCCATATAAATAATATATGATAGAATATATTTATAAATATTAAAAATAATATTTAAAATAGATTGGAAAAAAAATTTTTTTATTTTATTATAAATTATTTAAATAATATTTATATAATTCAATACTACTATGAATATATAATAATAATATTTAAAATATATTCTTTATTAACAATTTTTCATATTAATATAAACAAATTATAAATAAATAAATAAATAAATAAATAAATAAATAAATAAATAAATAAATCAATAAATAAATAAATAAATAAATAAATAAATAAATAAATAAATAAATAAAAATAAATAATAAATAAATAATAACTAAATAAATAAATAATATATTTATATATATACAATTTATTAAATAAATAAATAAACATATATTAGTATTAAATGAATAATGATTCATAATAAATATTAATTATATATATATTTAAAAAAAAAAAAAAGGAAAAAGTAAAAAAAAAATATAAAAAAAAGTTTAAAGTATTTTTTTTCTTAAAAAAAAATTATACTTAGATTATTCCTTTATTTTATATTACTTTTTTTTTTTTTTATTTTAAATTAAAAGTAATAATAATAATAATACAATAGAAACTTTAAAAATACATTTTTTTTTTTTTCTTTCTATTAAATTTAAAAGGTTTAATGTAATTGGGATTAGACGCTTAGTGGAAAAGTAGTATAATATATATAGAAAAAAAATTACATTTATAAAAAATATAGAAAAAAAGATATACATAATAACAAATAATAATATGAAATTAAACTAAAAAAAAAAAAAAAAGAAAATAAACAAGCAAACAAGTAAAAAGAACATAAGAAATTATTTAATTATATATTATTCAAAAGAATTATCGTCATTACGTATTATAAATTTCATAAGCATCAAACTAATTTGCATTTCGATATATTAAATTCAAAGCTTTTTTTATTTTATTGTTAAAATATTGATAATTATTTTTAATTTTGAAATAGAAGGGGTTTTTTTTATGAATATAATAAATTAAGTTGAAAAAAAAGTAAAAAAGAGAAAAAAAAAAAGAATTAAATATATAATAAATATTCAGGTAGGAATAAATAACAATTCATCATATTTAATATTTTATTTAGTTTTTCAATTATATATATTTATAAATTAAATTACGAACAAAAAATATATATATTAATGCTTGAAAAAAGAATTATTAAAAAATTGAAATATTTATCAATAAAAATTGATAATTAATAGTAAACATAATTATATACATTATTTTATTTACTATTAACATCAATATTAAATAGAAAATGTAAAAAAAAAAAAAAGTAATAAAAAAGAATAATAAATATATTTATTTTTTTTATTATAAGAAATAATTAATTAAAAAAACATATAATATATTAAGAAATAGAAAAATTATAAATAAATTTTAAAGAAAATAATATTTTTATTAATAAAAATGAATAAAAAAAATATATATATTAATTCAAATTTAAATTATTTTGTATTAATTTTTTTTTTTTTTTTTTTTTTTTTTTTTTTTATATATATAACCATAGTAAAAAATAGTAAAAATAAATTTATTTAAATTTACTATTATTATATAAAAAAATAGACTTTATAATAAATATAAGTAAATATTTAAGTTTAAAAATATTTTTTGAAATTTCTTAGAAATTCAAAAAAAAAAAAAAAAAAAAAAAAAAAAAAATGCCAGGTATAAGAAATAGTGTCATACAAAAAATTAATAAAAATCAAAACCTTAGTAAGGATAATAACAAAGAAATAGAACGTAAAGTAGAAAGAAAGAAAAAAAAATATATATATATATATATATATTAAAATTTTAATTTTTTTAATAAAAAATTTTTTTTATTATAATTTCGAAAATTTATTATAAAATAAAGTTAATAATATAATATTAAAATTTTTTTTTTAAAAAAAATTTAAACTAAAAGTATTATTAATTATTATAAAAAATTTGTATAATTAAATTTAATAGCAACCGTAGATTTTTTAGTTTTTGTCGTTCATGGTGTAGGTGAAGCAAAAAAACATAGTAAAAAAGGTATCATTGATATTTTAAGGATATATATTATAAAATAATTATATATATAT
This sequence comes from Neocallimastix lanati (nom. inval.), assembly GCA_016946835.1. Classification (NCBI taxonomy): domain Eukaryota; kingdom Fungi; phylum Neocallimastigomycota; class Neocallimastigomycetes; order Neocallimastigales; family Neocallimastigaceae; genus Neocallimastix; species Neocallimastix lanati (nom. inval.). The sequence goes on from JACVTC010000033.1 coordinate 1,202,350, forward strand.
ATTTTTCATATACTTTATTTACAATATATTAAAATATATATCAATATATTTTTATATACTATATTTATAATAATATTAAAATATATTTATATTATTTTCATTGAATAAATAAAAAAGTAAAACAATGGGAGGAATATGCTAAAGAGTATATAAAAGCGGAATATGGTGAACAATACACTGTTCATTTTATTGCTATAAGTAAATATAATTATTGTTTTAATATAAAAAATTAATAAAATAATTTATTTTATCTTTATTTCTATTTTATTTTATTTTATTTTTTTTTATAAATTGTATATTTTTCTATGAAACCTGAAAACTTTTTTTTTTTATTTTTATTTTTAATAATATTTTTAATAAATATAATATTAATCATATATTTTAATCTATTTAATTATAGGATGGCACGATGAATTACACGATCTTGATACTGTTAAGTAAGCCAAAAATATTTAATATTATTTATTACATTCATTACATTATTGTTTAAATATAACTATAATGAAATACTAAATTATTTTTTTTTATTTTTATTTTTATTTTTTTTATTTTTATTTAATAATATATATATATATATTTGAAATTATAAATTATTGTATATCATAACAAATAAAGACGTTTAAATACTATTTTGTTAGATTCATGTCCAGCCATTCGTTCTATGTCAAACAATTTTATGGGAGATACTCTTTTTTATGTAATGAATTAATAAGAAAAATAAATTTATTTTTTAATAATAATTTTTATTTTTTTTTTATTTATTTTTTTTTTATTTATATTTTTTTATTTATTTTTTTTTATTTTATTATTTTTTTTTTTTTTATTTTAAAATAATTACATAATATTTACCATTTAATTAACATTTGATTCATTATATAAAAATAATTTATTTATAATTTATCATCAAATTTGATAATATTAAAAACATATATATAAAGTTTACTTCATATCATGGTCAAAGAATTATTTCAGCCGTGGCTGATCTAATGAATAATGCATATAATGAATATTTAAGTACTCATCCAGATTTTAAAGGAAAAGTTATTCTATTTGGACATTCTTTAGGTGGTGTAATTTTATATGATATAATTGTAAATCAAGATTTTAAAAGATTGGAAAAATTTAGAGCATATAATAAATCAGAACCAAAAGAAAAAGAAATGAATACTGATGGTTATATGAGCCCATCCAACAATACCTTTTTAAATGTAAATAATATGGGCTATGGAGGTCAAACTTCAGGATCAGAAGAAATCTATACAACAAATGATTTCAGTAATATGAGTAATATAAGCAATTTATCAAATACTAATACGAATACGAATACCAATACCAATACCAATACCAATTCATCCAATTATTCTGATAATAATAGCTTTGACAGTGAAAATTTAATGGAAAATCCAACAGAAAGAAAGTTTTATTTTGGTAGTGAGGATATCGCTTTTCCAACTATTAATTTTTATCCAGAGTATTTATTTGCATGTGGTTCTTCAATTAGTGCTGCTATGATTATGCGCTGTCAGTATTATCAGGACTATCATTTACCGGAACATATCGTTTTTCAAAATATTTTTAATCGTACCGATCCATTTGCCTTTCGTTATGAACCTATGGTAGATCCAAAATTTCAAAATATTAAACCTATTCTTATTAAGAATATTAATATTAATAATAGTATCATTAATACTTTAAATAATAGTAATGATAGTCATGACTCTTCTCTTACTTCTTCTCGCAGTATAAATGGTAATCAATCCATTTTTGATAGCCTTAGAGAACGCATCTCCAATAGAATTAATCAAAAAACTGATAAAGATAGAAGTCGTAGTTTATCACTACCACCAACAAAATTATCTTCCATTTCTAAAAATGAAAAGTCTTCCCAAGATTTAAATCAAACCAAAGAAAAATTACAACAAAGTTCTATTGATATTATCATTAATTCAAAGGAAAATAATAATAATAATGATAATAATAATGATAATAACAACAACAACAACAATAATAATAATTATAGCAATAATAATGATAATAATAACGATAATAATAATAATAATAATAATGATAAAAATAATAATAAAGATATTTCTATGCTTTCCTCAAAATCAACTCAATCATCTAATATAAATGGTGATTCTAATACCACAATACGTCCAACGATCGTAATTTCACCTTTATTAGAACAATCTGAAAAGGAAGATGGTAATGATAATAAGATGGACTCTCATAATAGTATTCATAATGATATCAATGAATCATTAGGTAGGAAGAAGTCCAAAAGATTAAGAGATAGTTTATTTAGTAAAGTTACACATTTTTTCTCCCAAGGTAGTAGTGGTAGTGATGGTGAAAGTCATCGTAGTCAAAGTAAGACAAGATCTATTCATTCAAGCCATTCCAATTCTCATATCAGTATTTCTACTATGAATTCTACTTTTGTTCCAACTCTTACGAGTAAATCACCTGTACAAGAACCAGAATCTATGAATGCTGATGTTGTAAATCCAATTCATAGTTCCTCTGATACAGTAGCTTCTAATAAATCTAAGGTTCATAAGAAAAGAAAAACCAAGCATTTTAGTAGTTCGATTTTATATAATAGTAGTAGTGATAATAATAGTAGTGATAGTAGCAGTAGTAGTATTAGTAAACGTAAGAAGAGGAGTTCACTTTTTAATAAGAAAATTACTAATCAATCATCAGATAGTATGGAAATTACCAATATACCATTACCTGATGGACAAGTAGCTATTGAACATCATCCCTTATTAAAGCATAGAATTGATTATGTACTTCAAGAAAATATTTCAGATGTTATTAAGGGTAGTTATGTTACTGCTTTGGGTGCTCATACTTCCTATTGGTAAATATGAAAAAATTAATCATAAAAAAAATATTATAATTAATTGATTGTTATATATTTTGTTAATAATAATAATAATAATATTATTATTATTATTATTATTAATATTATTATTAATATTATATTAATTATTATATTAAACTGAATTATATTTATATAAAATATATAATATTATAATATAATATCTATTTCAAATAAATATATTTATTATTATAAAATTTAATAATAATATATTTATTTTATTTATAGGCAAAATCGATTATTAATTTATCATATAATGAAAACTATAATTACTAAAACTGAATATGAAAAAAGTCAACAAAATGAAGCTCTTCCTTCACCATTAATGTAGAATTTTTTTTTTTTAATTAGATGTTAAAAATCTTTTATATAATAATAATAACATTTATTATATAGAAATCTATCACTATCAATAGTGGAAAAAAAAAATATATATATATATATATATATATATTTTATATAATAATAATTATATTTATTATATAGAAATCTATCACTATCTATAGTGGAAAAAAATTTTACATAACAAAATAAAACCTTACTATCTTATAGATTAAAAAAAAAAAAAAAAAAATAGAGAGAATTTTTTTTTTTTTTTTTGTTATCCTTTCCGATCATCCTAATAATTAAGTTTTATAATATAGAGTAATCAAAACAAAAAAATAAATAAATAAAAAAAAAAAAAAAAAAAAAAAAAAAAGATAAAAAAATAAAATAAAAATAAAAATAAAATAAATAAGTAAATAAAAATAAATAAAAATAAAAATAAAATAAATAAATAAAAAAGAACGAATAAGTAAATAAATAAATAAATAAATAAATAATAATAATAATAATAATAATAATAATAATAATAATAATAATAATAATAATAATAATAATAATAATAATAATAATAATAATTATATTGAATAAAAAAAAAATAAAATAAAACAAGCAAAAATTATATATATTATAGAAAAAAGATATAGTATTTAAAAACAAAAACAAATAAACCAATGATACAAAATAAAAATATGTATATACATATAAATTTAATAATACAATGTATATATATATATAAAACAGAGAAATAATTTTTTTTTTATTTTTTTTTAAAATAAAGAAAAAAATAAAATAAAATAATAATAAAAGTAAAAATAAAAATTTATAAAAGAAAATAATAATATTTCTAACATAAAAGAATTAATATATATTAAATTAATTCATTTATCTTAATTAAGTATCAATCACATATAATTCAAAATTCTTTCAAAAGTATGAATAAAATCTATATTTTAAATATATATATATATGTGTGTGTGTGTGTATTTAAATAGAGTAAATAAGATTAAGAACATTGTTTATAATTAACAATGTACTTAATATAAATCAATTTCCTGGTATTGCCCTCAAAGAAAGAATAAGCCAATTGGTAGATGGTTTCTGTATCCTTAATTTTAGCCATTTTGATGAAATTGTTAAAGTCAATATACTACGCGACAACTTCTTTCTTTTTATAGGTTTCTAAAAGAGGAAGAACGCTGAGGATGTAATAGTCCATAATTATTTGATTATTATTATTATTATTATTATTGTTATTTTTTTTTTTTTTTTTTTTTTTTTTTTTTTTTTTTTACTATAATGTATTGTTATTGCTTGCTTATTTACTATCACAGTATATGCTATCTATCTTATTTTTTCATTAGTATAATTATTTCCTTTATGTCTTTCCTGGATGAGCCCAAAATTTTTGGTTCGTTATTAAAGGAATTTTGATGATTTTTTACTTAATTATACTAATATTAGTTAAGATTCTTTTATTTATTTAAAATAAATAAAGGAATTAAATATTCAGGTATTACTCCAAATGAATCATATGATAATTTTAATGATATTGTAGATGAAACAGATTCACAAATAAATATAGTTTCTCCTAATAATAAATAATATATTAAAAATTAAAAATTAAGTAGTAATATAAGAAATCATAATCAAAATGCTAATAAAAAAATATAATAAATAGTTAAAAGAAGTCCATCAGTTAAAAGTAATAAAATTAAAAATGATAAATCTCCATAAATACAATATATTATATATAAATTATATATAATTATTATTTTTATTCAAAAAAATTTTTTTTTGAACAATAAAATTTTATAGAAAGTTGAAATGAAAAATGAAAATAAAAATTTTAATGCCAAATGATGGTATTATTATTACGGATGATACCTCAACTTATAATTTGCAAAAGTATATTCTTTTAAGAGTTATAGTGGTGAAAATCCTAGAGTTTATAAGATTAAGATTAAAACAAGTAACACAGTTGATCTTCGATTTGATGATCGTTATTTTTACGCCAAATATCATTCAATTAAAAAAAAATAGAATTTAAAATTGACATTTAGCAGGAATATAAAAAAAAAAATTTTTTTTTTAAAGTATCATCAGCATAAAAAGATAAATCGTTAATAAAAATAAAGGTATTACCTATTGCCGTAAACAAGTGAATATTATAAATGACGTTTCATTCAATAAACGTATTGTTTACTATCAATTGATGAAAGAAAAAAGAATTCCTTTCATTATTGAATTCGATATTAGATAAAAGAGTATTTGTGAAGGAACGACAAGATAAATGGACCTCCTTTTATCAAAGCTACGAAAGTTACCATCCCAATTTATGTAATATGGATATTGTTTTAACCTTTTTAGTTGAATGTCAGCTAAAAACGGTGGGTTGGATCCGAATTGATAGAGATAAAATTATAAACAAATGACATATTACTAGGTTTGAACGTGAATATATTACGAGTTATAAAAACATAAAATCTATTGATATTAATAAATACCCAAAACCTTCGATTATATCTTTTGATATTGAATGCATGTCTCACGATTTTCAATCATTCCCTAATAGATATTTGTATGAAGATTATATATCAACTGTTAATATTATATACAAAGACAAAGATGTCCAAAAAATATTGCTATATGTATAAAGTTTGAAAAAAATACCGAAATTATTAATCATGAAAATCTTAGCGATATTTATCCCAGATTTATTTCATTCGTTGATACTGAAAGATTTAAAAGTGCAGCGACTGGAAGTATATTTAATATTTCATCAAAATTTAAAAATATGAACAGAAATTTTGCTCCCATACCGAAGGTATCTAAAGAAACGAAGCAAAATACCAATTTAACTCAGACCTCAATTAAGAAATATTTAAAGAATAAAGAACATTATAATGATGCTAATGATGGTAACAATAACTATAACAGTATTGATGATAATAACAATAAAAATGGATTATTGGAATTGAGCAGGATCAATAAAACATCCTTAAATAGGTTTAGTTCTATTGAAAGCCATGATATTAGTAGGAAAAAAGATAGTAATAAATATGAAAAATTCATGTCGATTTTGAAAATTAATAAAAACTTGGAATCTTCTAATCGAAACAGATGCAATAATTTTAGAATTATAATATACAGTAGTACAAGTCTAGAAACTTAAATTAAAATAGATATTGTAAAAATAAATAAATAAAAGATAAAAGGAAGAAAAATAAATAAATATGAAAATTATGAAGAAATCGAAGAATTTATAAAGAAAAAGGATAGAAAGAAAGAAGAAAATAAAATAAAAGCAAATACCTTTAATGATGAATATGAAATAATATTTTTTAGGAAGAGAATATGAGCTGTTGTGTGAATTTTTTAATCAAATAAAAATTCTTGATCCTGATCTCATTATAGGAAATAATACCTTTGGCTTTGATTATATGTATCTGATCGAAGTTTATCTCCATAGAATTACTATAGACTATATAATGTGAACGTTCAGGATCTATATATTTATTCTTGAACAAAGGACTATATTGATACCAGTAACGACGACTGTATATTCATCTTTATCAATATTTACGGTTACATTTGTGATTCCTTTAGTTCCGGTTATTGTTACCTCTTCAAGAATGGTTTTTATGTCTTCAATACTTAAATCGATGTAATTACTTTCCACAATAAAGTAGTTATCCTTTTCATCGTATTTTATTTGGTTTTCACTAAAAATCATTGTATAAAACTCGATTCGATTTCGCATTAGACAAATTTTCAGTGTGAATACCTTGGTCTTGTATTTCTGGCTTAAATATACATAACATATCCCTGTCTACTAAGTATTCAATATCATGTGCATTTAACCAGTCCAGTGTTTTTGATGCTGGATGAGTAAATTCAAAAAATAAATTTTCTAAATCCATGGAAGCTTTCCATAAATGCAATATACCATTAATTTGGTGTAAATATTCTGTTAAAATTTGGAATACAATTAATGGGTGTATCCTTAAGTTATAAAGAGTATGCGAACAAAGATAAAGTCGCAGGGTGAATCCGTCGTAAACAACGTCTAAAATAAAAATATTCAAGTTTCTATAGTACAGAGCGTTTATCATTTTCTTGTAAATTTTTTCATCATATTTTATAGGTTTGAAATATTATCTAACTGCATCAAATTCAATTTTATTGTGAATTACATTAAGGAGCTCTTTTAAATCATTAAAAGTAATAGCATCATACTACAATTTATGGAAATAGCTTAGAGCTAACTGAGTTACTGGTTCACCGAGAGATTGTGCTGCTATGATTCCTACATGTGTACTTGGTTTTACTCTTTTATTATCGATGTGTTCAATAACCACTTTGACAAATTTCTCTTTATTAAACGAATCTAAATTGGGTTTATGACGAAGGATCATTTTTATTTTAATGATTATTTTTTCTACATGAGGAAGAAAACCCTTATTCTCTTTATAATTTTCTAAAATTTCTTCACATATACTATTTATAATTGATTCAGGTAAAGATGTAGTACCCATTCTTTCTATAATAAAGAATTGATTTACTAATATCTATATTAGAATGTTTATAAATATTAATTTATATTTTTTCTATTATATTCACAAATATTAATTTTGCAAAAATAAAAAAAAAAAAAATTAAATAAATAATTATATATGTTAAAATTAAAATTAATTATAAACGGATCATAAATAATTTTTATTTTAAAAATTTTAATCATAAACCTGTTTACATTATATACAATTCTAATTTTTAAAATTTTAATTATATACCTGTGTGTATCATACAAAATTTTATTTTTAGAAATTTAATTATAAAACTATGTATATTATGAAAATTTTATTCAGATTGAATAGGTTTAAATACATGGCTACTTAATAATTTAAAAAAAATAATAAATAAAATAAAATAATATATAAATAGCAAAATATTAAATAAAAGTACAGATTGAATAAAATAAAATAAAATAAAATAAATATTAAAGTAATATAAAAGAGTAAAATATTAATAAAAATAAAAGAAAAGAAAATTATCAAAATAGTTTAAAAAATGGAATCATATATGATAAAAAAAAACTATTTACCAATATAAATGTATTAATACGTAAGTTTTAAAATAAAAATTAAAAAAAAAAAAAAAAAAAAAAAAAAAAAAAAAAATTGAATATAATTTTTTTTTTTTAAACTCTTTGTAAAAAAATATATTATAAAATATTAAACACAAATTTAATTATTATTTTATTTTATTTTATTTTATTTTTTTTTTTTTGTTATATATTATAAATTAAAGTAGTACAATTTTTTTTTTTAAAAAAAATTATATTAAAAATAGCATGCGAACAAAGTTATAAAATAATAACAATATTAAATACAATATTTATATAATAACTATTTATTTAAATGATAGTATAATTTATTAATTATTGTGAATAAATCTTTTATTAATTTAATTTCTAATTTTAAAAAATATATCATATGAATAATAACTAATATTCAAAAGTAATAAATAATAATAAATTGTTAAAGTATAGAGCTTCCTTTTATAAAACTTAAAAGACCCTGATGTATTGCATTCTTTAACTTAAAGATTAATATAAAATGAAAATAATAAAACTTATTAATCAAAAAATAATAATAAAGTATTAAATAAAGTTATTGACAAAAATGAACTTTGTAGAATTTTAATTTTCATTTCTATTAGCTATTATTATGATTCATTATATCAATCATCTAATGATGAAGGTAATTTTAATGAAGAATATGAAAGCAAAATAACTAAAAGATCACATTCAGATAATGACTTTAATTAAAAATTTTTGATGACACAAGAAAGGAATTAGAAATCAATCCTATCTACGATGACATGAGGAGGGAATTGAAAGAAAAACAGAAAAAAAACTAAAACTACCGCAAAAAAGCAAGCTATTACAACTATACTGTCTAGTGATATGTGTGGCTCTAAGAAGAATGGAAAATACATGTGTAAACGTGATTATTGTGGAAGTTAATACTGATATTGTGGTTCTTCCAGTGCCTAGTGTGATTCTGGATGCCATTCAAGATGATAAGGTAAATGTTGGTAATTATTAATTAAAAATAACTATTAAACTTTTAATAAATTAAAATCTTTCAATCAATAAATTTATCTTTTAACCTGCACATAATTATGATTTTTAAAGATTTATATATAATAAACCTAATAATTACAAGAATGCTTATTCATCAATGAAATTTTAAACCATTATAAAAATAATAAATATATTATTCAAAAAAAAAAAAAAAAAAAAAAAAAAAAAAAAAAATTAAACTAAATAAATAATACATTCTACACTATTTAAATCAAATTTAATTTATAATAAAAATTTGGACTGTTATTAAATACTTAATTTTTAAATATTTAATATAGATTATTTATTTATTTAAAATTTATAAATAAAAATAATAAATAACAAATATTGAAAGAAAAAAAAATCATATTAACAAATCAATTATTTAAATTATTTTTTTATTCTATTTTATTTTATTCTATTTTATTTTATTCTATTTTATTTTATTCTATTTTATTTTATTCTATTTTATTTTATTCTATTTTATTTTATTCTATTCTATTTTATTTTATTCTATTTTATTTTATTCTATTTTATTTTATTCTATTTTATTTTATTCTATTTTATTTTGTTCTATTTTATTTTATTCTATTTTATTTTATTCTATTTTATTCCATAATTTATTTTTATTTGTATATTTAAAAAATTGATATTTTAAAAATATATATATATATATGTATATATTTACTTGTGGTATGTACCGCCCCTCAAAGTATAGGAATATTAAAGTAGTCACAACACTTTGATATGCTTTCGCATTGGCGGATATTGTCTCTGCTGGACTGCCTCATTGAGAAAAATAAATATAAAATAATACACTTTTCTATATAAAATTTTTAAATATTCAAATATAAAAATCAAACTAATATATTTATTTGATATTTTAAATATGATTAATTATTATTATACTATTTATGTTTATAAATATATTAAGTACTATTATGTAAATAAAATTTATTAAAACTTTAAAATATTTTTTTTTTTTTTTTTTAAAAAAAAAAAAAAGCAGTATTAATTATGATAATCATATAAATTATATAAATTATAATATATTATAATATACTATAAAATGTCTAAATTTTTACATTTTTTTTTTTTAATTTGATAATTTCTTAAATCTTTAAATTTTAAAATAAAAAGGTTGTAAAAACACAAAAGGCGTAGACATAAAAACTAAATTTAACTTCATAATCATATATTTTATTATATATATTATATTTTTTATTACAGAAGAGTTTTTAAGAATTATTATAAGCTTATTTTCTTATATAGTATCTAACTATCATAAGTATCTTTATTATTTGATTAGATAATATGAAATAATGTAATATTTAATATCTAAATTTATTTTCTAATATTCCTCCTCATATATAATTTTCTTGAATTTTATATTTGGAAATACCTTAAATATATATATATGTTAGAATTTCAGATCTCTAGTTTTAACTAATAAAGAATTACGAAATTGATCCATAGGTGTATTATTCAAATACTTCGTGAATCCATTAGCGAGATTGTTTTCATATTTTATATTACTTTAATTCATTCTTTAATATAAAGTACCCTGATATCTATATGTTTAGTTTTTGGATTAATGGTTTGATTTTCTTATATTTTGTTTTAAGTTCATTTAAAATATTCAAATACCACATGTGGTGTTTACTACATTCTCTAAGAGTGTAGTACTCAGCTTCTGCAGTTGATATACAGTGTTACAATTTGGAACACCGGCTTGTTGGTGCATTATCATAAGAAAAACTTGTTGTTGACTTTCTATTTCTGTATCTCTTGCGTAATCAGCATTGATATATGCTTTAATATTTGAATGATTGGTGAAGTTGATTCCATAATCTTTTGTGCCTTTTAAATATTTAAAAATTCTTACAACATTGTTCTAATCTTCAATATTTGGTTCTTTTGATTTTCTTGCTGCGGAGTTAATAGTGTCAGGCCCATATACAGGGGAGGAGTAAGCTACCAACAGCACTTCTATATTTCGTATTATTAAATTTTATTTTTTCTTAATTCTTTATTTTCTACTGGTGTCATATTTCTATTTGGTGGTATATTTTTCATATTTAATTTTTCCAAAATTTCATTTAAGTATCTATATTGATTTAAAAAATAACCATATTTATGTTTTATAGATTTTATACCAATTATAAAATCGGCATCTTTAATGTTAAACCTTTCTTTTATCAATTGCTTTGCTTCTTTAATTTATATGCTAGTTTCTGCTAATAATATATCACCAACATAAACTGCTAAGATATTTGTGAGTATCTTTTCTTTGTTACATTTTATATATATGCAAGGTTCCCTTTTCAATTTTTTGTACCCAATTTTGATGAGATATTCACTCAATTCTTCATTCCACTGATCACCACTTTGTTTTCATCCGTAAATGGCTTTATTTAATTTCCAATACCTTTTGTTGCAATTTTAATGACCTTTTGGGAGTTTCTTATATATGTCCTCATTCAACTTTGTATTTAGATAGGCTGCGTTGATATCAATTTGTTCAATGTTAAAATGATTTTGGAATGTAATGGAATGATTTGCATCCAAAAACCCTTAAATTTATATAATCAATTTTAGTTTTTAATATGACTTTATAGGGTATATTATTGTAAATTCTTTTGTGGGGAAGTCTGCCATGAATGTAATTTGAGGTATTGACAGCGTCTTACCAAAATTGGTCACTTAGTTTGGCATCATTTAACATTACTTTAGTGGAAGAAATTAATATATCTTTAAGCCTTTCGGTTCTACTATTCTATTGTAGGTGATATGGAACTTTTTAGTTAATGATAGTATAATTTCTATTTTCTATTTTCTAATTTTTTCAAAACTCTAAGACGATATAACTTTTATTATTTTTAAGAGAAAAAAAAAAAACAAAAAAAGATTAATAATTATAATCTCATTTTACATATAAAAAAAAATTAACTTTTTGAATTTAATCTTATTTTTTTTGTTACCAAAAATGTTTTAATTAATCAAATTTTATTTTATTTATATATTAAATAAAATAATGAATTATGTAAATAATTTATTTATACAATACAATTGATTATAATTATATATTCATTTCAATTGAGTATATTAATTTTTCTATATTATATTATTTTATTATTTAATATATTCAATATATTAAGGTTTTGATTTCATTTAAAATATTTAAAATATTATAATATAAATATATACATATATATATATTTTTAATATTTATTAATTTTTTTTTTTTTTTTTTTTTTTTTTTTTCAGAAGAGTTTTTCAACATTAGCTTATTTGCATTTTTTTTTTTTTTTTTTTTCTTATAGAATAATTTGTATTTTAATTTAAAAGGAATTTAAGTAAATATATTTATAAAATGGCTAATGTTGGTGGTTGGGATTCAAGTCAAGTGTATTATGCTAATGCACTTCCACCACAAGAACAAAATAATCAAGAAAATGAGGAACCCGTTAAAATTGAAAAAGAATTTTTAAATTTCATTAGAAACTTTCGTATTGATAATGATTTCCCTTATAGGTGATTGTTTTTTTATAAATATATATAATCATTTAAAATATATTTAAAAAACTTTTTATATTATATATATATATTTTTTTCTATTATTATTATATATTATATATCATATATCATATATTATATATTATATATTATATATTATATATTACATCAAAGATTTCATAAAAAATAATAATAATAATAATTCATTAATGAAGAATTCATCAAACTTTTAATAAAAGCTTTTTTTTTTTTTTTTTCCTCAGAATTTTGATTTCAAACTATTATATCTATATATAAAATGCCAAAAAAAAAAAAAAAAAAAAAAAAAAAAAAAAAAAAAAAAAAAAAAAAAAAAAAAAAAAAAGGAAAAGAAGAAATAATAATAATAATAATAAAAACTCATATATATTTATATAGAATAATGGGAAAGTTTTTTATTTAAATATATATATATATATATATAAATTTATAATTTTAATTTCTACAGTATTAATTAAATGTCAAAAAGTAAAACCTTTATCTTTTTTAAAATTTCAATAACAGTTTCATTCAAAAAAAAAAAAAAAAAAAAATTCAACAAATTTTTATCATATCATTATAATATTATAAATACAAATTTCATATATCTATACTATATATAATTGATATTCAATTTTAATAAATCTAGGTTTTTTTTTTTTTTTTAAAAAAAAAAAAAAAGAACAAAATATTTAACATTTAAATTAAATTTTGACTTATTTAAAAATATTTTTTATATCTCTAATTTGTATATAAAAATAAAGAGAACAATTAAATACATGTCCAGACAAGAATTTCTGTCTTAAAGTTAATTTTACTGATTTAATTAATTTTAATGCTGTATTAGCTAATCATTTAAGAGAAAAACCATCCATTTATCTTCCATTGGTATATATTAAGAAATATCATTTATAATATATATATTTTTTAATTATATGACTTCTTAGTTTATATATATATATTTATTTAATTAAATATTTTCTTTATAAATTAAAAGCATTATTTAAAAAAAAAAAAAAAAAAAAAAAAAAAAAAAAAAAATCATTTTATATTAGAATTTTAATTATTAAAATGTTAAAAAAAGTTAATTTAGAAATTTATTAATATATATATATATTCATTTTATAATATATGTAATTAATAATATGTTTTAGTTTGAAAGTGCTTTACAATCATATGCTGAACAACAAAAATTAGCTGAAGAAAATGATCCATTTGCTGATTATCAAGTTCTTTTAATATCTAATGCAAGATCAATTCCTATTAGAGAATTAGATGTAAATTTTTGAACAAAAAAATTTTTTTTTTCTTTTTTTTCTTTTTTAATTTTTTTTATTATTATTTATATATAATATTTAAAAAAAAAAAAAAAGTTAAGAAGAAAACATGAATATATAATTAAAAATAAGAAATGATATTTTATATTAGTAACACAAACCAATTACTATTATTAATGGTTCTATTTAATTAAATTGTTTTTATATCTTTCAATATGAAGTCAACTTATATGTCAAAATTAGTAAATGTTCCAGGTATTGTTATTTCTACTTCAACTTTAACTGCAAAAGCTACTAGTATTCATATTATGTGTAAAAATTGTCGAAGTACTAAAAATTTACCAGTTAATGGTGGTTTTTCTGGTGTTACTTTACCAAGAAAATGTGATAGGTAAAATATTAAAAAAATAAAAAATTGTATTTATACCTTTTTATATAGCAATGAAATTTATTTTTATTAATTTGAAATTTATCAATATACTTTTTTTTTTTTTTTTAATATTATTATTTGATGTAATATAGTCAAGTAGTTGCTGGTGAAACTAAAGAATGTCCACTTGATCCATATGTTATTGTGAATGATAAATGTAAATTCATTGATCAACAAGCCATTAAACTTCAAGAAACTCCAGAAATGGTTCCTGTTGGTGAACTTCCAAGACATTTATTATTAAGTGTAGATAGGTAAATATATATATATATATATTAATAATAAATAATGTATATTATTATAAAATAAAAATGATAAATTATGAATGATTATTATATTAATTAATTATATACTAATTATATTATTAATATTAAATATTTAATAGAAATAATGTTAACAAACTTGTTCCAGGTTCAAGAATTATTGTTACTGGTATTTATTCAAGTTATCAAAATAGACAATCTGTAAGTTCATATATTTATATTTCTATAATTAGTAATTTTTTTTTTCTTTTCATAATATATATATTTATTAATTCTGATTATTTAATGATTTGATTTTTTATATATACA
>JACVTC010000033.1:1222500-1472408 GCA_016946835.1 Neocallimastix lanati (nom. inval.)
GTTATATAAAAATGAATGATGTTTATCCATTTATAAACTATACTTATTTATTACAGAGTATTTAAAATTATTAAAATTTTATAATTAATATTTTAATGATGAGAATATTCAAATATATAAAATCCTTTTTAGAAATTTGGATTTTAGGGGGAAAGTAGGCAAAATAAAATACAAATTATAAAAATATAAAAGAAAATAAAAATATTAAAGAAAAGTCACTTAACTGATTCTTTGAGCTAATTATTTGAAAATAATACTTATTCTGAAATGAATAAAATAGCCTAATAGCGAAAATTAACAAAAATTAACCTTTAAGAAAGAATTAACTGAAATAGTGAATATTAATCAATTATGAAACAATTTATATTATTACTAATAAGTTTAAATGACTAGAATAATATAATTAATTATAAATACAATCAATTTTAATACCCCAAGATTATGTTTTATCAAGTACACCAATATATAATTAACAATTTATTTTAATAGTTATCGCTAAAACTACAAAGTGAAAATACAAAAAAGTTAGCGCTAATCTATAAAGCGGATTATAATTATTAGTGATATAAAACCCAATATATAAGAGGTATTCACACAAATTGAGATGGTATAATATCACCCTTCAAGAGAAAGGTTTCCATCATATATAAATGGTATATTTAAACCATATAATTATTTTATATTAAAGATGACATATATTCATCTAATATTTATTAAAGGTGTAAAAATATTAAATACTTAGTTTTAGGGGGAAATTATTAGATTATAAATATATTTAAGAAATTATTTTAGTAATATTTAAATTAAATTAAAAAATTAATATTACATAAAAAGTATTTTATTCATGTAAAATTAGAGGTTAATTTAGGATAGAAATATATATAACAGTTTAATAATATCAAGTTAATAGTGTAAAATAGGATAATTTTATATACACATATTCACCAGTAAACCAATTTATTCATTATTGAATAACTAGGTTTAAGGGGGAATGTTAGAATATGTGAAATGTATGAAAAATAAGCTTCGAATGTATTGAAACACATTGTAATATAAATAATGTATAAGCCACAATGTATTAATATAAAAGCATTTAATTTAGAATAATTAAGTACTAGTAACTCTTTATCATAAAATATATTAATAAAATTGACATAATTATAAACCATAAATTCATAACTCTTAACAAAATGTTTTCTTTTTTATTTATTTATTTATTTATTTATTTATTACTTTAAAATATATATATATATATTTTTTTATTATGATTTAAATATTTTATTGATTTTTTTTTTTTTTTTTTTTTTAAAAGGTTATTATACTTATATTTATTACCTTAATAAAAGATAGCTTATGAGGGGAAAAAAAAAAAAATGTAATGACAAAAAAAAATTAAAAAAAAAAAAATAAAAAAATAAAATTAAGAAGAAATAAAAAATAAGAATATAAAGAAATAAGAATATAAAAATATAATTAAATATATATAAAAATTAAATAAATTATATAAAAAAAATGAAATTAATAAATAAATAAAAATAATTAAAATAAAATAATACATAGATTAATAAAATAAAAAATTCTAAAATATTTTATATATAAATAATTTAAAAGAAATAAAGAAATAATATTACATAATAAATAATAAATAATAAATAATAAATAATGGTAATAGTAATAATAAATAAATAAATAAATTTGTTCTTTTTTTATTAATTATTAATTATTATTTTATTATTTCTAAATATTATTTTTTTTTTATTTTTTTTTTTTTTTTTTTTGGTATAATATTAATGAGATTAATTAATGAGATTAATGTTAAAAAAATTCTTAAATATAAGATTTATAAATATATAAATATAAATTATAAATATATAAATAAAAAAAAAAAATAAATAAAAAATAAATAAAAATAAAGGATAAAAAAAAATAAATAAATAAAAAAAAAAAAAACTATCATCTATTTATATATTTATTGATTAATGTATGAATGTGGTAAAATATTGAATTTTTTGTATTAATATAATATTATTTTATGATGAATTAGTTAATTATACTTTTAATTATAAAAAGAATAGTAGATATAACTTTTTTTTTTTTTTTTTTTTTTTTATGTTGCTAGTGTTATTGGTATTATTATTATTATTATTATTATTATTATTATTATTATTTGGATAAATTATATATATATGTATATATATTAAGTAGAAAAAAAAAAAAGAAAAAAAGAGGGGTAAGGAAGAATTTTCGTTTTTCTATTTTAATTTTTTCAATAGAGCAACTTTTGGTATACCTAATATAATAGATATATATATATTAATAATTATAAAGCGATAAAAATATATAAAAATATGTATATATAAATATATATTAATGTTAATATTATATGTTAATATTATATTTTTATTGATGATATTTTAATTATTATTATTATTATTATTATTATTATTATTATTATTATTATTATTATTACTATTACTATTGATTTAATTGGTTTAATAAAATTTTTTTCTTCTATATTATTAATTATTTAATTTATTCATTCCAAGGTTTACCTCCATATTTAACAAAAATTCGTATGAGAGTCTTGTTTTTTTGTTGAATAGCGATATTTAAGGCATTATTGATACCATTTTGACATTCCTTGCTCTTGGTATAATATTTTAGTAAAAGAAGCACAATTTCATTATTCTTTTTTCTATTTTATTTAAATTTAAATTTTTAAAATTATAATTATTATTATTATTATTATTATTATTATTATTATTATTATTATTATTATTATTATTATTATTATTATTATTGTTTTATCTAACTTTATATATATATAGTTTTTATTGTATTATATATATATATATATCATTTTTATTTTTATTTTTATTAATTATATTTTACTTTGTAGCTATAAGCAAAGGTCCATCATTATATTTACGAGGTTGAACGCCCACTTTTGAGGAGAAAAAAAATGAAAAGTGAGAGAGAATTGATCAAATGAAATAATAATATTAATAATAACAATATTAATAATAAAATCAGTATACGTTAATTAATTATATAATATAATAAAATAAAAATAAAATTGCATTATTAAAATAAACAAAAAAAAAAAAAAAAAAAAAAAAAAAAAAAAAAAAAAAAATTTTTTTTCATTTAATATTATATTTTATTTTTTTTTTTTTTTTTTTTTTTTTTCTTACTTGCTAATAACATTTTTACCAATTTGATATTATTTTTTTCTTTATTATTATTATTATTATTATTTTAATAATAATAAATAATAATTATAATGAATTTAAACAAATTATATATTATTATAATAATAGATATAAATATATCAATATATAAAAATTATTATTAAATATATATTAGAACCTTTTTATAATTATTATTATTATTATTAATACATATAATATATATGTATTAATATTATAAATAATTACATATAATATAATAAAAACATACTACAAGCTAAAATTAAGGGTCGGTTTGCTGGTTCAGAAGGAGAAACCCCTCTATCCATTAAAAATTGAATAAAGTCAAGTGAAGGATTTTTAAGTAACCATCTTTATATATATAAAGAGAGAGTGTGTCAAATATTTAGAAAAAATAATAATAATAATAATAAAGTTAATTTTAATATTATATTAAAAAAAATAATAATAATAATAAAGTTAATTTTAATATTATATTAAACAAAAAAAAAAAAAAAAAAAAAAAAAATAATAATAATAATAATAATAATAATAATAATAATAATAATAATAAATTCATAAAATGAATATATTTATTATTATTATTATTATTATTATTATTATTAGAATGAATTTGAATTTAATAATAAAATTAAATTTTATTTATAAATATGGTATATCATATAAATTTTTTTAAAAAAAATAAAAAAAAAAAAAAAAAAATTTGAATTTTATATTAAAAAATAAAATTTATTTTATATATCTTATATATTTTATTATTTTTACTATTATCATTATTACTTTGGTAATTGGCATGTGGTATAGATGCATTGCATATCATTCCAATGATATTTACTTAAAAACCAACGTTCCAATATTTCGACTACCCTCTCATTTAAAAATTTACATTTTAATATAGTTTGAAAAGTACTATTCAATTTTTTTTCCTTTTTATCAGAGTTTTGATAGAGATAGTGTGCCTTCATCACCGAGCTATATTTCCACTATTGATTGTTTAAAAATAAAATTTAAAATTTTTTATTATATGTAATTTTATAAAAGAATTTATCCAATTTATATTATATCGATATTAATATATAAATTATAATTAAAACATTACATATACAAAAATAATATATTTTTATTATTAAAAAAAAATATTTATATATATATAAATATTTATAATATTTGGTATATATTTATATTTATAAAAAATATAATTATTTAAAAAAAAAAATAGGTATATATATAATTCAATTATATTGTATAATTAATAATAATTGTTCAATAAATTTTTAATATATATATATATCAATTATTATAATAAAAAATATCTGTATGAAAAAAATATAGATATATATGTATATATATAAGGAAAAAAACCATTACCAAATAATAATAACGTTTACAAGTGAATATTAAAGGGAGTTCATTGGAATAATTGAAAACCTTGACCACCAATTCATTGGGTAAATGATTAAATGTAGTTTTACTTTTCGTTATTGTCATTTTTTATATATTTGCATTAAATAAATAATCATATATACGTATATTATTGTTTTAAATAATTTCTTAAGTTTAAAAATAAAAAAGAAATACTTATGAAATTATTTTTTTTTTCTTTTTTTATTTTTCAATTCTTTTTAAATTAATATAAAATATATATTATATCTTATTAATATATATTATAACAATTAAAAAAATATATAATTTTTTCTTCTTTTTAAAAAAAAAAATTATATATATATATATATAATGTTTTATTTCAACTATTCCATAATAAATTTTAGTTTCCTTTTGTATGTTTTTTTCTTTTTTTTTTTTTTTTTTTTTTTATTAATAAATAATTAATTATTTAAAAATTGAGTTGAGGAATTGTATAAAGACAGGTAATATATTGAATTTCTTTTTTTTTTATTTTAACCGTTTTTACAAAAAAAAAAAAAAAAAAAAATAAAAGAATGAACCAATAAAATTTGAAGAAATAATTTTTTTTTAAATAATTACTATTATTATTATCGTTTTTATGTTTAATAATAATTATTATAATTATTTTTATATATAATTATCATTGTTGTTGTTATGTATAATTATTATTATTATTATTATTTTATTATTATTATTTTATTATTATTATTATTATTTTATTATTATTATTATTATTATTATTTTATTATTATTATTATTATAATTATTACTATTATTATAATTATTATTATTATAATTATTATTATAATTATTACTATTATTATAATTATTATTATTATAATTATTATTATAATTATTACTATTATTATAATTATTATTATTATAATTATTATTTTATATATAATTATTATTATTAATTATATATTTTTATTATCATTATTATAAATTATTTATCATTATAAATTATAAATTATTTATTATTATTATTATTATTATTATTATTATTATTATTATTATTATTATTATTATTATTATTATTATTATTATTATTATTATTATTATTATTATTATTATTATTATTAATTGATAACAGTATAATATATTAATTAATATTATAATGTTATACTAAAGTTGTAGTAAAATTCTAACTTTTAAGAAAGAACTATTTTACAACTTTTAATGATAAAAATTATAAAAAGAAACTTTGTTTATTTTTTTATAAAAATAAACTATTAATTTTACACAAAATTTATTTTATAAATAATTACACAAAAATTATTTATAATTCAAAGAAGTTATATTCTCAATAATATAACTTAAAAATATTAATTATTTATTATTTAATTTATTAATAATACTTCATTATATTTGACTAATTATTTCTTCTCTTTTCATAAAAAGTCCCCTTCTAAACGTTTATTTACATTTTCTTTTTATGAATTATTATTCTTTTTAGATTAATATAGTTCATAACTTAATTTAATATATTTCTTAATAATATAATAGAACAAAGACATAAAATAATATATAATAAGGTTTAAAGATAATATATTATACTAATTTAGAGTAATTAAAATATAATTTTAATATAACTTTAAAGAATATAGAAATATAAATTAATATAACTTTTCTAATACATTAATTTGATACATTTGTATTGATTTTCTTTGTTTACATTTTTTTTATGAAATTTACTTAATATCTTGAAAATTCTTTATCAATTATTATAATTATTATTATAATTATTACTATTATTATAATTATTATTATTATAATTATTATTTTATATATAATTATTATTATTAATTATATATTTTTATTATCATTATTATAAATTATTTATCATTATAAATTATAAATTATTTATTATTATTATTATTATTATTATTATTATTATTATTATTATTATTATTATTATTATTATTATTATTATTATTATTATTATTATTATTATTATTATTATTATTATTATTATTATTATTATTATTATTATTATTATTATTGTTGACTGCACTCATAATTTAACTATATATTTAATTTATTTATTTATAGTATTTATTTATATTTATGTGTATTTATTTATTTATATTTAATGATTACTTAAATGTATTATGATCTATCGTCTTGTATAAATCTATGTTAATTATCTTTTAATATTTATTTAATTAATTTTTAATTTATTTTATGTTATGGAAAACGCATGTTGTAACATGTGACTTTATTACTTATTTAAAGCCGAAAGATAGATCATACACTTATTTCCCTTGTATACCATATTCCATAAGGAATATTATTATAGATCTAAATTTAATAAAGCCAACAGATTAAGAGTCTCAGTTGACTCATATTATTTATTATTAAAAGTACTTAATTAATTCGCTTCACCGCTCCGAAATCATGCAAGACTTTAACTTAGCTAAGGACCAACGCCTCCATGGAAAATCCAACTTTAATGAGTGGAAATTTCTTATTGACAATGCCGCTAAACGTCAAGGTATTAAGGAATTCATGGAAGTCGACGTCGTTTGAAAACTTAATGATGTAGGTTTTGATTACAACCCCAATGTCAACGATGTTATCAACAAGGTAATTACTAAATTAATTACCAAAATGTTACCGCAAGCTCCTGCCGAACCTATTCGAAACAATAATGCTGAGGTTAATCGAAACAATAATGTTGATATCAATACTCAGCTAACTAACTTTTTTGGTAATCCTCTTAATCATATCAGATTAGTTGAGGAAGCAGAAAGGATCGATGCTGACATGATACTCATGATCAGTAAGAATGTCGATGATTCTGTTTTAAGAGAAATCAGCAGACTTAATAATGGTTTCCGTATAATGGAAAGACTCAAATCAAAATATGGAAATTCAAATGCTGATATGGAATACTGGCTTAAAAGATTAAGAAGTATTAAAGCCAGAGATAGAAATCAAATCATCGAAAAGCTAGAACTTATGAAAGAAACTTACGATGATATGGAAGAACAACATGTGGAGATCACTGATAAGGAAAAATTAAAATATCTCTATAACGTACTACCGGATGATTATAAAAATATCATTCAAATTAATTTGAATAGTGACCCTAATGTATATATTAATAATCTCAAAAGTTTTATTTATGCAAAATCTTACCTAGAAAATTGGGAAGATAACAAAACCATTGAAAAAGATGATCCAATGGATCTAGATTTTATCAGTAGAGGAAGAAGAACTAGTAATTCCTCAAAGAAAAATGAACACAACAACCATAATAACAAAAGCTCTAACTCTAAGAAAAGAGGAAAGCAAAATGGTAACCAATATAACAATAATAATAAAGATAATAGTAACAAAGACAATAATAATAAATCATATTGTCACATTTGTGAAGTTAAAGGACACTCTACCAGAAACTGCATATATAATATGAAGACGAAGTCAAATCATAATAAAGGGAGGCAAGAAAAGCTTCAAGTAAAGACCACATTAAATGATCATCCAAAGAAGTCTTTACATTTAATAAGTAAAATTTCTGATCCAGACAGTGCCAGTAGCTATGACGATAATTTTGATTTTGAAGACGCAAGGGCACTGATAGAAAAACAAGAAGAAATAAACATTAACAATAAGGTTAAATTTTCTGGATTAATTGAATACGTGAATGATAGTTCTATTATTCCAAAGGAGATAACAATTCCTAATAAAAAAGAGGAATTATATGTAAACAACATCAATTATTATGAAGAAAATGATAAGACTAGTGAATGGTTATATGATACTGGTGCTGGAGAACATATAACTAATGATTTTAATTTGCTAAATAATTTTATTCACTGCAAAATAAAGTTAAGATGTGCCAATGGGACAATGTGTAGCTTCGAAGGATATGGTACTTACGAATGTTACATTAATGGAATATATTTACGACTAGACAAGGTATTATATTCAAAATCTGCAACTAAAAATCTTATTAGTGGAATAGAACTGGCCAAAATAGGATATAGAGTCATTATTGACACTGATGATTATACACGTGGTAGATTTAACTTATGGGGTCCAAATAATGTATATATAGGAACTTATTATTCTACAAATGATAATCAATTCTTAGTAAATACTTACAAGATTAATAAAAACTTTGAAGAAAAGGATAAAAATATTATGGCTTTAAACGAAGTTGATGAAAAAAGCCTTGAAATTTGGCATAGAAGACTAGGTCATTATTACCTAGAAAACATAAACAAATATCTAAGTTTACACCAAATAAAAACTCCTAAATGCATAGAATGTAAAGTAGCTAAAATGTCAAGGAAATCACACGGAGGAAAAACACCAAAAGCTACGAAAATATTAGAAATAATACATTCAGACATTTCAGGTCCATACAATTCATCTATCAATAATAAAAAATACTTTATTACATTCATGGATGAATTCTCAAGAAAAGTATGGATATATACTTTAAAATCTAAAGCCGAAGCTCCCGAATTAATTGTGGAATTCTTCAAGTACTTAAATAACCAATTTGAAGAATATAATATTAAAATATTTAAATCAGATGGAGGAAAGGAATTTAAAAATAAAACAGTTAATAAATACTGTAAAGAAAATGGAATAGAAAAAACCTATTCTCCCCCAGGTTGTCCTGAAGTTAATGGAAAAGCTGAAAGAATAAACAGAACTCTTAGAAATTCAGCTAAAACTCTTCTATATTGGGCAGAATTATCAGAAAACTTTTGGAATTTCGCCATAAAACAGGCATGCTACATATATAACTTAATTCCCCATTCAGGAAATAAATTTTTAATACCCAATGAAGTATTTTACAACAAAAAGGTAGAGTTAAAACATTTAAAAACTTTTGGTTGTGTGTGTTATTACAGGGATGATACACAACACAAATCAAAATTTTTACCAAATGCTAAGAAGGGCGTATTCTTGGGATTTGATGATAAAAAATATTCATATATTATCATGGATATTGAAAATAATAAAATACATTATACTAACGATGTAGAATTCGTTGAAGAAGAGCCTAGTAAACACAAATACGAAACAAGCAATTATAAAGACTCTTACTTCTCATTTATGAAAGACAACAATAGAAAAGATATGAATCCAGAAGATAATATTATAAATGAAGATAATAATATAAATGAAGATAATAATATGAACAATGAAAATAATTTTAATGGAAGAAACATCTTAAATGAAGAAAACAGTTTAAATGAAAATATTAATAATGAAAGGACTACTAATACAGAACATAAAAGTAATTACATTAAAAATAAGCATGTCAATAATATATCGTTAAATGAAGAAAATCAAGAATTTGATAATAAAGATATAAACCAGAAAAATAACCATAATTTAAATAAAGATGTTGAAATTAATTCTAAAATTAATCCTGAAATTAAAAATAAAAATAATTGTGAATTTAAATTGAAATTCAATTTCAACAATGTTGACAAAAATAATTCTGAAAATAATTATTTGAATGAGATAAATAGAAATTTAGAAATAATAAATAAAAATTATAATAAAAAGCTTAGAAATAATACTAAGAATACCAATTTTAATTCTAACATTATTGAAAAATATAAACCAGAAGATCCTGCTTACGCCGCCTCAACTTCCAGCAGGAACAAAGGAAAAGAAAAAATAACCGAATTTGAAAATTTTGATAAAAATAAAATATTTTTAAATAATGAAAAATCAAGCCAAAATTTACAGAATTTTACAATAAATAATAATAATATGAAAAAAAATTTTAATAATAAAAATTTTTCAAAAAATGATGAAAAAATTCAAGAAAATCTATTGGCTGAAGCAAAATCACATTCATATCATATCAAAAAATTTTCAAATAATTCAATAATTTCAAATAACACTAATGAATCACATATTACATATGACAACAATAATGATTCACATAAATCTATTAATAATTCAAATAAATCAATGAATATCAAAAATTTTCCAAAAAATGATCAAAATTTTATTAATAAAAATTTTTTATCGAAAAATAATAAATTAATTCAACAAAATTCAAAATCCAGCGACTCTATGAAGAAAAACTATAATTTCTCCACTCCTACAATAGATATCAATAATATTCCTTCAGATAATAAAAATACGGTAATGGAAAATCTTAAAAATATAACTCTTCCATATAATTTTAATCAGAATTTACCTTTAATAACCGATTCTTCAACCAACCAAATTTCTCAAAAATCAGACGAAATTTCACTTACTAATAATAACGAAATAAATAATAAATTTAGCAACAATAATATAGTAAACAAAGAAAATTATGCCCATAAATCTCTTATAGATGCATCAAGTGTTATTGATTTTAATAAAGATGAAATTATGGATGACATTGTAGCCAATACAGAATATGGCAACATCTATAAAAGACCACTTAGTCCAAAATATAAAGAGACTGCACCTACTAATATTAGTTCTCGTAGAAAACTAGACCAAATCAACGACATTATTATTGCTTCTATATTTTGTCACATTCCTAATACGTATGAAGAAGCAATAAACAGTGAAGACAAAAATAACTGGATTGAGGCTATTAATGATGAACTTAATAACCTTTATTCTAATAATATTATGACTTTTGTTAAAAATGTACCTAAAAACAAGAACATCATTACCACAAAATGGGTTTTCAACACTAAACGTGATTCAAATAATAATATTTATAAATATAAAGCTCGTTTAGTTGCTCGTGGATTTAAACAAAAATGGGGAATCGATTATGAATTAATTTATTCTCCTACTCTAAACATTGATGGTCTTAAATTAATATTCGCTATTTCTGCTGCTCTTAAGTGGAATATTTTCCAGCTAGATATAAAGGCCGCTTACCTTAATGCTCCGCTTGATAAAGATATTTATACTACTATTCCTAAAGGCGATACGCGCTTTGGGCGGGGATATTGGAAGCTCAACAAAGCTTTGTATGGCCTTAAGCAATCTGGTAGACAATGGTATAATACCATTAGAAAATTCCTAATAAAAAATGAGTTCATTCAAATTAAATCCGAACAATGTATTTTCAAATTTACAAAAAATAATATAACAAAATGCATTATCGGCTTATACGTGGACGACATGGTCATCGCTGGAGAAAACGAATACATTAAACAAATAATAAATAAAATAAAATAAAAATTTAAAATATCTAAATGTGATCCAATTGAATACATATTAGGAATTGAAGTAAAGAAAGAAAATAATTCATATATTATTTCACAGAAAAATTTTATAAATAATATGTTATATAAATTTAATATTGATAATACAAAGAAAAGAAAAACACCATGTACTGGTGATAATAAAATATCAGAAAACAATAAACCTTTCGATAAAACAATCTACAAAAGCGCAATAGGTTCCTTAATATACCTTTCGAAATGTACTAGACCTGACATAGCTTTCGCTGTAAATAAAGCTTCAAGAAAATGTGAAAATCCAACTATATCGGATTGGAACAAAATAATAAATATTCTAAAATATATTAATAGTACCAAAGAATTTAAGATAGAATATAATGGAAAGGGGGAGCTTGTTGCATATACCGACTCTGACTTTGCCGGCTGTTTGGAAGATAGAAAATCTACCTCAGGAGGAATAATACTTATGGGAACAAGTCCGATATGCTGGTTGTCCAAGAAACAAACAAGTGTTGCTACGTCTACTGCTGAAGCAGAGTACATAAGCACTTCCGAAAATATAAAGAAAATATTATGGATTAGAAATATAATAAAAGAAATTTTAAACAAATGGATAACTGTTAAAATCTATACAGATAATCAAGCAAGTAAGAAAATAATGGAGAACGGAGAAATAAATACAAAATTAAAGCATATAAGTGTATGATATCATTTCAACAGGGACAATATTGCAAAGAAGAAAGTAAAATTAGAATATATTGATACTGAAAACATGCTAGCGGACATATTAACCAAGGACTCAAATGGACCAAAGATACAAAAATTTACAAACAACATTTTTATCTAAAAATATTATTTGAGGGGGAGTGTTGACTGCACTCATAATTTAACTATATATTTAATTTATTTATTTATAGTATTTATTTATATTTATGTGTATTTATTTATTTATATTTAATGATTACTTAAATGTATTATGATCTATCGTCTTGTATAAATCTATGTTAATTATCTTTTAATATTTATTTAATTAATTTTTAATTTATTTTATGTTATGGAAAACGCATGTTGTAACATGTGACTTTATTACTTATTTAAAGCCGAAAGATAGATCATACACTTATTTCCCTTGTATACCATATTCCATAAGGAATATTATTATAGATCTAAATTTAATAAAGCTAACAATTATTATTATTATTATTATTATTATTATTATTATTATTATTATTATTATTATTATTATTATAGAATAAGAATCCTGGGGAGTTTTATCGCCAATAGGAATAACATCATTTTCATCTAAATTTGAACAATTATAATTGTTAATTGATAGATTATCATCAACAACATTATCTAGTAAATTTTCATTAGTAGCAATAATATTATTATTAAAATTGTCATCTTTAATATTTTTAGTGACAGAATCTTCATTATTTAAAGATTTATTAAGGGAAAGTTTAAATGTTTTATCAAAAGTATCATTTGTTACAGATGTATTGATTTTATTATTATCATTAATTATATTTTTATTATTGACATTTTGAAAAAAAATTTTATTAATAAATTTTTGATTAATTTTTGAAAAATTTTTAAGTTTCATAGATTTATTACTGTTATCATTAATTTTATGTAACTTATTATCTTTATTAATAAATGTTGTAGATTCACGTGATGTATTAAAAGATTTTAATTTAGTGGAATTATTATTCATAATATTATTATTCTTCGTCATTATTGGGTCTGAATTTAAATTATAAGATTTAATTATTTTACCATTATCCAATGGTTGTAAATTAAAATTTTCTTCATTTTTTGAATAATTTTTATTATTAAAATTTTTTTCATTTTTAAATTTAGAAATATCAATATTTTCTTTAAGCGTTTTTACAGGAGTACTGGCAGGGGAATTTTCGGTTGGCTTGGAATCATTTATATTTGAGTTAACAGTATTAATCAGAGTCGGTAAAACGATATCATTTTTACAGGATTTTTTACTATATTCCTTATGGGTAATTGAAGGATTTTCAGCATCTTTCCCTTTTTCTGCCCAATTATGTTTATTTTTATAAGAATAACTGCATTCACCTTTTTCAATGTAAGAATTATTTACCACGTTTTTTAATGAATGATTCAAATTATTTTTATTGTTTACATGGATATTGGTAAATATAAAATCATTATTATTATTATTTAAAGAATTGTTATTGACCTTTTGAAGTATATTTTGGTTTTCTAGTACTGTGTTAGTATTTTGTTTATTATAATTTTTATTTAAACGAACTATATTATTGTTACTATGTTTTACATTAGTTGAAATTTCATTATTTACTTCAGAAATTACATTTGAATTAATATTATTTTTTGCGTATAAATTATTTTGTTCTAAAGTAATATTGTGTTTATTGTTATGTGTGTTATTTGTTTTATTAAAATCCAATAGTTTATTTGTTTTTGTGTCCTTTTCTAAGGTTATGGTTTTAATTTTGTTATTTTTATTGTTTAAATTAATTATATCGTCGTTGTTAATATTATAAACCATATTTTCTTTACCTTTATCTATATTTTTATTATTATTCATATTATCTAAAATATTAATAATTATTTTCGTGTTATTATCATGTAAATTATTTTCTGCTTCTATTTTATTATCCTCGTTATCCATGTTCATATTGTTTAAATTATCGTTTACAATAATGTTATTTAAATCAATATTATTATTGTTTTCATTTAAATTATTATTTTCATTGTTTAGAACATTATTTATGTTTTCTATATTATTAATTATATTTTCATTTATAATATGATTATTTTCATTATTATTATTATTTACTATATTATTATCAATTTTTGTAAAAGAGAAATATGGGTCCACAAATCCTTCTTTCTCATATATATAGTTTGCTGGACATTCCTCTAAACATTCTACTTCTCTGACATGGTGTATTCTTTTGTTTTTTATGTCCATAATCCTATATGAGTAATTTTTCTTGCTGAAACCAAGAAATATTCCTTCCTTTGCTTTTGGAGTGAAATTGGATTTGTTTTCCATATTATCAATATAATAACATTTACATCCAAAAGTTCTTAAGTGTTTTAAAGAAATACTTTTTCCTGATATGACTTCATCAGGTATTAAATTATTATTTCCTTCATGAGGAATCATATTATACAAATAAGCCGCATGTCTTACTGCATATTCCCAGAAATTTTCAGATAATTTTGCCCAAAATAATAAAGTTTTAGCTGTGTTTTTTATTGTTTGATTTATCCTTTCGGCTTTTCCATTATTTTCTGGACAATATGGTGGAGAGAATGATTTTTCAATTCCATTATCTTTACAGTATCTTCTTATTTTCTTATTTTTATATTCTTTACCACCATCTGTTTTAAATATTTTAACTTTATAATTATCAAATTGATTGTTAAGGTATTTTAGAAAATCGATTATAATGTCTGGCGCTTCAGCTTTAGATTTTAAAGTGAAGAGCCAAACTTTCCACGAATATTCGTCCAAGAAAGTTATAAAATATTTTTTGTCATTAATAGAACTGTTATATGGCCCCGAAATGTCAGAGTGTATAACTTCAAGTATCTTGTTTGATTTAGGATTGTTCCCATTATGTGGGGAATGCTTCATTTTTACTACTTTACATTCTTTACATTTTGGGATCTTGATCTCGTGTAGTTCTAAATGTTTAGAAATATTTCTTATATATTGATGGCCCATTCTTCTGTGCCATATTTCTAGACTGTTTTGCCCTAAATCATCTAATGATAAAATATTTTGATTATTTATTATACTTTTTGTGTTTATTTTAAATTGATTAAAATCAGTTGATAGAAACGTTCCGATAACATTTTTATCACAGTCAGATATAGTCAATTTTACTTTTTCTTGACTTATTGGCTCAATAACGGATGTTATACCTATTTTTGCGAATTCGATGGCACTTATCAAGTTTTTATGTGCCTTTTTTGAATATAACACTTTGTTTAATTTTATATGGTAGTTGTTTATGGTAAATTCACAACTACCATATCCTTCAAAGTCTAAAGTAGTATTGTTTGCACATCTTAGTTGTACAAAATCTTCTTTATAATCTTTCAAAAGGTTTTTATCATTAGTTACATGTTCGTAAGCTCCACTATCATAATACCATTCAACTGTTTCGTTACTTTCTATATTTCTTTCAATTATGTTTACAGATTTTTCATCATTATCTATATTATATGGTTCATTTATTGATTCAATTAGCAAAGCATCATTAATATGTGGTTCACATAATGGTCTGATGTCTTCAAAATTATCATCTCTTTCGCTGTCACTTTCTTCATATTTAGAAGTTATTTTTTCCACTAAACCAAATGATTTTAATTCTTTTTCTTCATTTTTATGGTTTTTCTGGTAGAGTGATTGTTGCCTCCCTTCTTTTTTGTTTTCTCTTGCTTTCATATTGTATTTACAATCTTTTGTGAGATGTCCTCTTATCTCACAAATATGACAATATAAATTTTTGTTAGTTTTGTTATTGTTTCTGTTTATTTTCTTAACAAAACCTTTTCCTTTATGATAGTTTTTATTTTTATAACGTTTTTCAATTAGATCTATATCCATTGGATCATCATGATCATCATGTTCATCCATTGTATTTTCCCAATTTTCTAGATATGATCTAGCTGAAATTCTATCTTTTATACTTTCATATAATTGTCTGGCGGTAGTTTCTAAAGTTACATCTATAATGTTTTTAAAGTCATTTGGTAAAATATTGAACATGTACTTTAATTTTTCCCTTTCAGTCAAATTTACTCCGGCATCTTCCATTTCACCGAATATTTCATTTACGCTATCAGCCATCTTCATTATTTGGCTGCGGTCATTTGCCTTAAGTTTTCGCAATTTCTTGAGCCAGTATTCAGTGTCATTATTCTTATCACCGTATTTTGAAGTTAGTTTTTCCATAATTGTGAATGTTTTCTTCATTCTACTAACTTCCCTTAATATTTTTTCTTCAACGTTTTGAATCACTATAAGCATTAACTGAGAGTCTTTCTCTTCTGCTTTAGCAATGATTCTATTTCGGTTTTGAGTAAACACTTCATTGTAGTTTACATTTTCTCCACGATTTAATTGTAATTCCTCAATAATCTTCAGGATAGCTTTTACCGTCTTAGATTCTTCATTAGGATTAAGTCTATAGTTATTATCCTTCAGGTGAGAGATAACATCTTCTTCAATGAATTCTTCCATTCCATATCTCCTAGCTGCAGTCATGATAAGGAAATTCCATGTGGCAAAATTGGATACACCACGAAGACGTTGGTCCTTAGCTAAGTTAAATTGATAGGCCATCTTAATACTTTGTTAAAATCGATTTTTAAATTTAAAGCTTTGTAATTTATTATAGAGTACTGAGACTCTTAATCTATTATTGTTTAATATTTATTTATTAATAATTAGATATATAACGCAAGTGTTATATAAATGGTTAACAAAGATTTAAAGTACAGATAAAATTACATGTTTTTATATTTAATTGTGGCTTGTTCTAGATACATACTAATTTATATTTTAATTTGTAATTACAATATATTTAATATAATTTAATTTAATATTTTATTAAACTTAAGCTAGACTATAACTTTATATTAATAAAATTAACATACGTTAACAATTATTATTATTATTATTATTATTATTATTATTATTATTATTATTATTATTATTATTATTATTATTATTATTATTATTATTATTATTATTATTATTATTATTATTATTATTATTATAAATTATAATTATAATTATTAATGACAAAGAATTATAAAAATTTCATAATTTTTATAGAAAGTAAAAAAATACAAATTGTATACAAATTATTAAAAATATACGTTAAGCAAATTATATTTTTAATATATTAAAATATATTATATTTCTAAAAATATATTATTATTAAAACTTCATTTTTTTTAAAAATATGAAATTTATTAAATAATCAAAAAAGAAATAATGTAAATAAAAAGTGAACTTGTAAATTGGAGAGAAAAGTTACAAAGACTAATTAATTAATAAATAAAAGTTATATTTTTTAATAAAATATACTTTAAACTATTTTTATTGTGTTTTTAATGTATTAAAAAAAAATAAAATAAATAAAAGTTTTTAATATTTATTTTATATTTTTGTTATAATTGTTTTTCTTGTGTTATTTATAAAAAAATAAATAATCAAATATTATTTATTTTTATTTTATAAAAGTTCTAAAATAATTCTCTTTTAAAAATAAGAATTAAAGGCAACTTTAGAATACATAAATTTATAAACTTATTAATATAAATTTTTGTATCAATTAATATTATTATTATTATTATTATTATTATTATTATTATTATTATTATTATTATTATTATTATTATTATTATTATTATTATTATTATTATTATTATTAATTATTAATTATTTATTATTAATTATTTATTATTAATTATTTATTATTATTTTTTTTTGTAATTAAAAAAAATTTATCCTTTAATACATAAATTAATATTTTTATATATATTTTTTAATGATTTATTTATATATATATATTTATAAATTGAAGTAGTATATATATTTAATATATAAATATATATATATATTTTTTTTTTATAAATTCTCAAAAGTTTCTTTTAACTTTCACCACCTATCCATCCTTTCTACTATACAAACATAACTCCTTCCATCAATTAAAATAAATATAAAATCTTTTTTTTTTTTTATATATCAATTTAATTACTTTGACCTTTTTTTTTTTTTTTAATTACTTTATTAATATAATAAATAATATCGTAATTATTGTAATAATATAACATCATAATAAGTTATAAATTATAATAATGAGTACGCATTTATTATTATTTATTTATTATTATTTTAATTCTTATTACTTTTATTATTATCATTTCCCCTTTACATATATTATATATAATAATTATATACATAATAGTAAATGATAATACACTATACTAAAATAATTATTTAAAGAGGATAACAATAATAATAAATATATGAATATATAAAAATTTTTTTTTATTTAAAATTTTTATTATGTATATATTATTTATAGATTGATTTATTATTGATTCTTTAAGTTTTTTTTTTTTTTTTTTCTTAGAATAGGAATAAACTTCATTTAATAATATTTTTTTTAAAAAATACACGAAATTTTCTTTTTTAATAATGACTTTTATTATTATTCTTTTTATAATACAATGAATGATCCTTATTTAAAAGATAATAGTATATACTATTTAAAAAAATATATATAATATATATAAAATAAAATAAAGAAATATTAATTATTCTATTAAAAATAAAATGATAAAATTTAATTATAAAAAGTTTATATATAAAAAAAAAAAAAAAGTAAAAGATAAATATTTAATAATAAAAACATATAAAAAAATATATATAATTGTTATTAAAATAGTGTAAAATAAAAAATAAAAATAAAAAAAAGTCCAATCTTTTATTATTTTATATTTTATTAATTTATTTATTTAAAAATTTAAAAAAAAAATCTATAGAATATAATTTATTTATTATACTTTATTATTAAAAAAAATAATAAATAACAAAAAAAATTAATAGTACGATTATAATGTTATTTTTTCTTTTCCTTAAAAAAAAAAAAATATAGAATATGAAAAAGTGGTATCTTTTCAAATAATATTGAAAAAAATTTTTTTAATTGATTTTATAGTAATTCTTAATTACTTTATCACTGATTTATAATGTTATGTTAATTATACTAAATATTAATTTAGATTGATTGCTTATTTATATTTGGTTGAATATCTATTCTATCATTAAATTTTTATTACTTTTATCTTTTTGCTTTTTTTTTTTTTTTTTTAAATGATTTTTTTTTAAATGATTTTTTTTTTTTTCTATTTTCTTAAAAATTCTAATAAATACTTTATTAGAATAATATCATTTTCATATGCAAATATTTGTCTTATTCGAAATTGAATTCAAAAGCTACTTGATTATTCATTTTATTTATACCGAATGCTTCAATTTTGAAAATAATTTTTGATATTTTGAAAATAGAAAAAAAATAAAATATTAAAAAAAAAAAAGAGTAATCAAATTTGTTTCTTTCTTAAAAAAATTTTATTTATTTCGAACTTTTTAATAGAAATACCAGGAATAAGATGAAAAAAAAAATAAATAAATAAACCCAACGGATAGTACTAATTTTTTTTTATTATTATTATTATTTTTTTTTGAAAGAGGGGTGGGAACATAATATAATTTAATGTATATTATTATTATCATCATTACTGTAGTATATTTCTATTATTTCTTTTATATATTTCTGTTATAAAGAGAACTATTTTTTTTTTTTTTTGATAATTTAGCATGATCTCTATGAATAAAAATTTTATTGTAATTATTATTATTAAGACTATTATACGTTTCTGTTTAATATTTCATTTTTATGATTTGTCTTATATTTCTGTTATATATTTCAGCTATATTTTCATTAATATAATGTTATTTATTAAAAAATAATACAAAAAAAAAAATAACTTTCTCTTTTAATTTATTCTATTTTATTTTATTTTTTGTATTTTATAATTTTTTTGTTTATTAAAATAAGTAAATCGCCACAGCTAAAGATAATAAAACTGATACAATATAATATTTTTTAAAATTAGAAGGAGCTCCACTCACAAGATTGGCTTTCTCTCTTTCAATACAACTATTTAAATTTTGAGTGGTATCATTTAAATTATCATTTTCTACTATCCATAAATTATCATAACCATCACTCCATTTTGGTGGATCATCAATTCCCAAAGTTCTCACCAATAATTCAATTTGATATCTATTCCAACATAGCAAAACTGTTTCAATTTCATCTGGTAAATTTTCTATCGTTGAAGCCAATTTTGCTTGTTGTCTTTCCTTGAAACTATCATTAATTTCAATATTTAACTTTGTTGCCAAATAGTTTACCGTTTGAAGAGGTAATGGAGTATAGACATCTCCATTTGGATTTTGAGCATAAATAATTTGAGGTTTTAAATTTTTCTGTTGTTCTATTAATTCATTTAAACATATACTTCTAGCTTCTCCAGTAATACTTAATTTATTTTTTTCATGTTCATCAGGTTCTGCGTTCTGTATTAACACTATTTTCCTTGATAATACACTGTAAATACAAAAAGTATATATAATGCTAATTAATGCAATTCTAGATTTAAATATTTTTTTTATTGATAACTTCATTTTTTTTATATATATAATAAATATAGATATAAATATATAAAAATTGTAAGATGGTATTTATTTATTTATTTATTTATTTTCCTTTTTACTATTAAATATATTTTATTTTAATATTTAGAATATGTTTAGATGTTTAGATTTATCTAAATAAAAGTATTCTTTAATATATAGTAAATAAACTAAAAAAAATATTATTATTTTTTTTATAATGAAAACAACTTGTAACAAAAATATTTTTAAATATTATTTCTTTTTTTCTCTAGTATTTGATTAGTATATGACAATTGCTGAATATAATATATAGTTATTTAAAAATTAAATTAATTTTTATTTTTATTTTGTTATTATATATAAAAAGTTTATTTAAAAAATAAAAAAATATCTTTTATAAATTAACAATATTCTATACTAAAATTTATTGATTAATAAAAATAAGTAAAAAAAAAAAAAAAGTTTAAAAGTACAGTATTATATTTTGTTTAAAATTTATTTAATGGTATATAACATTTCTTTTAATTTAAATTATTTATCATTATTATTGTTATTTATAATCATAAAATATAATTTAAATATCTCGAAATCTTAATTTCCCTTTTTTATTTATATACATTATTTTTCTCTATCGTTTTTACATTTACTATTTATCTTTTTTATTTATTTTTTTTTTTTATATAAGATTTTATATTATCAAAAAGAATAAAGTTATTAAAAAATATAAAAAAAAAAAAAAAAAAAAAACTATAATTATGAAATAGAAAAAAAACAAGTTATTTATATATGGGAAAAAAAAATAAATAAATAAATAAATATTTAAATTATAAAATAATAACAAATAATAAATATAATTATATATAAATATTTATTTATTTATTTATTTATTATTTACTTATTTATTTATTTATTTATTTATTATTTACTTATTTATTTATTTATTTACTTATTTATTAATTATCCGTTTATCTTTTTTTATAATTTAATTTAGTATTATGTATTCATTTTAAATATATATATAATTATAAATATATTATTTATTATATAGTATTTATAAAATTGTATTTTATATATATCTATTATTCATTTAAATTTATTATCATTAAATTTTCATTTTAATATATTACAGCATATATTTAAAAATTTTTAATCTATATTAAATTTATTATTCTCTATTAAACATATATTATTTATAGTTATAATTTATTTATATATTTTATATAATTTTATATATCCAAATATATATTTACAATATATAATAATATATATTTATTTATATTAGTCTATTTATATTAAAAGTATTAAATTTTTTTTATAAATAAAATGAAAAATAAAAAAAGATTTTTTTCTATATGGATATTTAATATTTATTTTAAACCCATTTAAAATATATTATATTGTAATATATATTCAATATTATATATATTATATATGTATATAGTTGATATAAAAATGAGCCAATATATTGTTGAGTTTAAGCAGCTGCAAAAACTATACGGCTTAATTTTATGATCTAAAAAAAAAACAAGTTGAACCAATATTTATTTATTTATTTATTATATATTTATTTATTTATGGATGTATGTATATATTTATTTATTATATATTTATTTATTATATATTTATTATATATTTATTTATTTATAGATACATATATATTTATTTATTTATTTATGTATTTATTTAATAAGTTTCAATAATAATGAATAAATAAAAAAAGAATTTTCCATTGAGCATATATATAATCAATTAACATTTTTATAATCTAACCATATATGTTAAAAATTATATGAAATAAGCTTTTAATTTTAATTTTTTTTGTTTTTTTTAAATAAAATTTTTCAAATTCTAAATTTTTTTTTTAAATCTCTCATCAAATATATATTCTATATATATTTTATATATTAACATAATATAAAATAACGTTCTATATAGACAAATTTAAACTATATTTTTTATTTTCATGTATTTGCTTTCTTTCTTTCTTTCTTTCTTTATTTATTTTTTTTTTTCTGTTGATTTTAAAAATAAAAATTTCACTCATTCTATACAATTGCATCACAGAATAAATTTTTTTTTTGGTAATAAAAATCATAAATTAAAGTCAAAAGGATGAACTTTTTTTACTTAGAATTTGGTGTAAATTCTTTAATTTTGATAAATTATTTTTGAACTTTCTTTAGAACCAAAAACAAAAATATAATCACTAAGACTATATATAATATATATAAAATTCAAACTATTATTAAAAAGTAATTTAATTAAAATTATTATGAAAGATTCAATAAAAAATTAAAATAATATTTATTAAGTAAAATAATAATATTTATTAAGTAAAATAAAATTTATTAACTAAAATAATAATATTTTTTAACAAAATAATATTTATTATAAATAAAATATTTATTATTAATACAATAACACTTTTAATTAAATTAGTGTTAATTTGAATTAAAATAATTACTTTTTATGTTGATAAACTTTAAAACAATTTCATTAAAAATAGAAAAGAATAATAACATGAACATCTTAATATAACCATCTTTATATAGCTACGGTTGGTTATAAATCTATAAATAACTTTATTTATTAATATAAATAACATTATTCAATTGTTTATTATTTATTATTTATTATTCAATTATTCAATTATTTATTATTTATTATTCAATTATTTATTATTTATTATTATTTATTATTTATTATTTATTATTTATTATTTATTATTCAATTATATCAAAAAAAAAAAGAGAGAATGAAAAATAAAATAAAATATAAAATAAATATACGATATCAATTTTAACAACATTCCCCTCATTTGAAAAATAGAATTAAAATAAAGTAAAATAAAAAAAATAATAAATAATAAATAATAAATAATAAATAATTGAATAATAAATAAATAATAATTAATTAATTAATAATAAATAATAAATAATTGAATAATAAATAATAAATAATTGAATAATAAATAATAAATAATTGAATAATAAATAATAAATAATAAATAATAAATAATAAATAATAAATAATAAATAATAAATAATTGAATAATAAATAATAAATAATAAATAGTTGAATAATAAATAATAAATAATAAATAATTGAATAATAAATAATAAATAATAAATAATAAATAATAAATAATAAATAATAAATAATAAATAATAAATAATAAATAATAAATAATAAATAATAATAAATAATTGAATAATAAATAATAAATAGAAATAAATAATAGATAATAAATATATTAATATATAAAGTATAGATAAATAAATAAAACTTAGCAAATGCAATAAAATTTAAATGTAATCAAAATGAATCCAATGTTTTTTTTTTGCTTTTTATTCGTTTATTTATTTGTTCAAAGCATGAAAGAATTAAAAAAAAAATTTTTTTTTAATTAAATTAAATTAAAATAAAATAAATTAAATTAATTTATATTAAAAATTAAAATAATTAAAAAAGTTTAAAAAAATAAATTTTCCATTTAAACTTTTTATAGTAATGTAAATAAATGTAAAAATAAATATATAAATATATTATATACATTATAAATAAATTAGACTATATTATATAAAACTAAAGAAATTTAATTTAAGAAAAATTCTTTTTTTATGAAACCTTTTCACTATTCTTTATTGGCCAAGAAATTGAACATGCTTTTTCTTATTTTGTTTTTAATTATAAATAAATAATAAATAATAATAATAAATAATAAATAATAAATAATTAATAATAAATAATTGAATAATAAATAAATAATTAAATAATTATTTATTTTTATTTCTTTTATATATATATATATTTTTTTTTATTTACTTTAAAATATATTCATATGAGGATTGATTACAAATGTTTAATTTTGTATTTAATTATAATTCTAATTTTTATTTAATTATAAAGAATTAGCATCTATTTTATTTATTATTTATTATTTATTATTTATTATTTATGTATTATTAATTTTATCAATCGATAAAAAAAACTTTTTTTAAAATAAAAAAAAAAAAACTCTAATGAAATAAAAGTTCTTGAAAAAATATTCATAATATTTATTTTTATTTTTATTTTATATATTATATATATTATTTATATTATTTATATTTTTATATTTATATTTCTATATTTTATATTTTTATAATTTATATTTTTATTACGTATATGTATTATCTATTCTTATTATTAGTTGAATTTTTTTTATTGTTTTTCTCAGATTAATAAACAACTGACTAATGCTAATAATTTGATTTTCTAACTTTTTTTTTTTTAGTTTTATAATTATTTAATTATTTCTTTCTTTTTTTTTTTAAATTAAAAAAATTTTTTTGTTATTTAACCAATTAATACAAATGTATTAAAAGCCACATTCACATACGTCAATAATGTACTCTGCCAAGTCTTTTTACTTTAAAAATTAAAATCTGAAGTTAATACTATGTAAATTTAAATAAAGATATAAATAAATAATATATATGGATATATATATAAAATAGATATATTACATATATTTATATATTATTTATACTTGAATATATTTATATATTACATATATTCATATATATTTTTATTATATTTATTTAATTTAATTATTTATATATTCATATATAATTTTATTATATTTATTTTATTTATTTATTTATAGATTTATTTATAGATTTAACTATTTCTATTAATTATTAATTTTTTTTTTTTTTTAGTTAAATCTTAAAATATAAATATTACATTTAAATATTTAAATAAATTTCTAAATTAATTTAAGATTTTTTTTTTATTTTTTTTTTTTTTTTTTAAATTTAATATTAAATAGAATTTTAGATTTATGAAAAAAATTAAAAAGTGTCAAATTTTTATCTTATAAAATATTTAATATAAGTAATATATAAATATAAATTTAATATATAATATTTAATATATAACATATATATTTAATTAATTAAAATTTATAATTTATAATTCTAAAACATGAGTATTAAAAAATTAAAAAAAAAAAAAAAAAAAATTAAAAATTAAAAATTAAAGTATAGAAGAAATAAAAAGGAAAAGAAGAGAGAGTAAGGAAAGCAATAAGAAGAAATAAAAAAAAAATAAACAAAGGAAATAAAAGAAAAGTTATATAACATATATATAAAAAGCGATATATATATACATAAAATATATATAAATAGGTCTTTTTTATTATTTATATAAACAGAATTATGACATGAAATGACATCAATTAAAAATTAAATAATAATATAAATATATATAAATAATATTTCTATTTAATTAAAGAAATAAAAAGTAAAAAATATATATATATATATATATATTTATATATATAGATTATAATTTTCTATACATAATCAGTTATTTAACTTTAAATTTCAAAAAAAAAAAAAAATATTCGAACATTAACCAATAAAACTATTTTTTTTTTTTACTATTATTTTTATTTTTATTTTATTTTAATAAAATATATAATAAAATATGAATGTATGAATTACTTTATTATGTATGGAGAGATGAGAAGTATTTTTAATGCATGGAATTATTAAACGAATTTTTTTTTTTTTTTTTTATTAAAAATTCAAATAAAATAAATTGTCCTATTCTTTATATTCTATTACTTATAATATATACATATACATATGTATAGGTGAAGTAAAATAGAATAATTGATCAGAATTCATAGCTATAAATAATAATAAAAAATTAATGATTAGGATTTAAACATAATAAAGTGTGATATATATTTTTATATGTCTATATTTTATTTGTTTTATATTTTTATTAATAAACCATTGTGTGTCTACGGATGTGCAGCTGGGGAGAAATCCTGCTACGGTCATTAAAAAAAAAAAAAAAAAAGAAAAAAATTTATATTTTTATTTTTTTTTATAATTTATATAATTTATATATTATTTATAATATTTATATTAGTTACACATTTAATTATATTTTTATATTTTTATATTTCATACTATAAATATTTTATATTTTATATTTTATATTTTATATATCATTTAATCCATAATAAAATAAAAAATAATTTTTTTAATTCTTGGCATCTTTTTTTGGTATTGAATTTTTCCTTCTTTCCTATCTTTAATTACAGAAAAATAAAAATAAAAAATTTTTTTTTTATTTTTCTGTAATTATTTTTGGCATTCAGTTTTTTATTTAATTAATATATAGTCTTTATTATTTATTATTTATTAAGAAATACTCCTTATTATTTATTATTTAATTTATTTAATTTATTTATTATTTATTATTTATTATTTATTATTTATTATTTATTTTATTTAATTTATTTATTATTTATTATTTAATTATTCAATCATTTATTATATATTATTTAATTATTATTTATTATTTATTATTTATTATTTATTATTTATTTATTTATTATATATTATTTAATTATTATTTATTATCTATTATTTATTATTCAATTATTTACTATTTAATAATATATTACTATTATTATTATTTATTATTTATTATTTAATATTCATTTGTTTATTATTCAATTACTTATTATTTAATTATTATTTAATTATTATTAGTTATTATTCAATTATTTAATATTTATTATTTAATTATTTAATTATTTATTATTTATTAATTATTACTTATTATTATTATTCAATTATTATTTAATTATTATTCAATTTATTTATTATTTATAATTTATTTATTATTTATTATATCAATTATTATTTATTTCTTATTTAATTAATTATTATTATTTATTATTTATTTATTATTTATTATTTCTATTTATTTAATTATCTATTATTCTTTATTTATTTATTATTTCTTTATTTCTATATTATTCTACTCATCTATTCATTATAGTTTGAGAGACTCTTTCATATCCTCTTTTCTCTTTCACCTTATTATTTCCAAGGCAATAATAATTATAATATATAATAATAATAATAATAATAATAATAAAAATTCAATGATTTTTTATTAATAATAATATTATTGTTTATTAAGTTAGTTTACTCTTCCTTATTTATTTCGATGATTAATCTTTTAAAAATAAAAAAAAAAAATAATTAATTTTTTCCTTTTTTTTTTGGTTAATATTCTTCATGGTATTATAAATTTAATACATACAGTCAAGAACCATTTTATAAAATAAAGGAAAAAAAAAATAAAATAAAACAGAAAAAAAAATAAAAAATAAAATAAAATAAAAAAATATTAAAAATATTACTCTTACTTCCTTCCTTTCTTACTTTCTTACTATTAATAAATGGTTTATATCTATTCTTAATTTCGTTAATATAAAATTAATGATATATAAATATATTTTACAATATCTATCTATCTCTCTATAAATATATAGATAGAGATAGGCATTTTTTTTTTTTTAAAGAAAACGAGAAAAGTGAGAGAATATACTTTCATTGCGTTTATTTTATTAAATAAATAATTATATAATTATATTTCTTTTTATTTTTTTATTTTTTTATAT
Organism: Neocallimastix lanati (nom. inval.); assembly: GCA_016946835.1. Taxonomy (NCBI): domain Eukaryota; kingdom Fungi; phylum Neocallimastigomycota; class Neocallimastigomycetes; order Neocallimastigales; family Neocallimastigaceae; genus Neocallimastix; species Neocallimastix lanati (nom. inval.). The sequence goes on from JACVTC010000033.1 coordinate 1,251,037, forward strand.
ATTAACATTTTTTTTTTTTTTTTTTAAATGAAAAATGAAAAATAAAATAAAAATAAATAAAATTATTAACAAGATAATAATAATAATAATAATAATAGTAATAATAATATTTGTATATAGGTAGAGGATACCAACTTCCTTCAATATATTAAAGTAGTTTATTTTAATTTTAATTTTATTTTATTTTATTTTTAATAATTTTTTTTTTTTTTTTTTTTTTTAATTTTTATTTATTTAATTCTTTTTAATTTATGTTGAAATAATTAGTTAGTTGATATTGATTTTCTTTTTTTTTTTTTTTTTTTTTTTTTTTTTTTTTTTTTTAATAATATAATAAAAGGGATAGACTTAATAAAAAAAAAAAAAAAAAGATATGACATATAATTAATAAAAATGATAAAACAATAAAAATGGATAAAATATATATATTGATATTGATATATTTACATATATGTACTTTTTTTTTTTTCAATAAATATTTAATATCTTTATATATATATTTAATATCTTTATATATATATATTTTTTCTATTAAAATGATGAATAATTTTTTATAATCAAATAGTCAATATTTTATATATATTTATATTTTTAGAGGTATTCTTTAAAATAATAATAATAAAAAAATAACAATTAAAAAATTAAATAATATAATATAATATAATATAATATAATATAATATAATGATAATAAAAATAATATAAATTTTGTAAAAAAAAAAAAAAAATTTCTAATCATATATAGTATTAAATAATTAATGATTTAATAATTTAATGTAGATATGTAGATATATATTATTAAATTTTTCTTAGGTATTCAAAAAAAATAAGGTAATATTGATTTTATTTAAATAGATATAAGTTATGGATATCTTTTTTTTATTATTAAATTAATATGTTTTGATAGATTGTAGAAAGGAGAAAAAAGTTTTTTTTTTTTTTATTTACTATACTTAGTTTTTATTTCTATTTTTTTTTTTTTTTTTTTTTTTCCTTCTCTCTCCCTCTCCCTTTCTTTTTTTTTTTTTTTTTTTTTTTTTTTTTTTTTTTTTTTTTTTTTTTTTTTTTTTCTACCCATCTCAATTTTATTATTATTATTATTATTATTTTTTTTTTTACAAACACTCGCTCACTTTCATAAATTTAAAGATAATTCTAATTGTTCTTTTAAATTTTCAATTTGAATTCGTTGATTTTCAATTTGTTTGTAGAGTTCTTTATTCGTTTGTAACGTTTCACTTTCCATTTCTTCAGTGAGAATATCTTCCGGTATACCTTTCAATTTTCTAATTTCTTTTCTTAAGAAATCATTATAGACCTTCACCTCTAGATATTGTGATTTTAAACCTTCAATGGTTTCTACAAATTCATCCTTCATTTTACGAATTTCTTCTTCTTTAGCTGCCATGGATTCCTCGGTTTGTTGAGTCAATTGTTGCTTTTCTGTATCTTTCTGTTGAAGAATGGTTTGACTTTCTTTATAATTTTTAGCCATGACATCACTCTTCATCTTACTACCTTCTAATTGTTTTTGAAGTAAAGTTTGAGTATCTTCTAATTTTTCAATGGCTAACATGGCCTGATTATACATACCTTGACAATTATTATATTCGGATTGAATGGAAAGCACGGCCTTCTTTTCTTTTTCCAATTGTTCTTTTGTTCGAGAGAGTGTCTTTTCCATATTTTCCATTTCCTTAATTTTCTTTTCAGTATCATTACGACAAAGCTTAATGGTTTGATCATGCTCAATATTTTGAAGTTGTAAGGCTTCATTTTCTCTTTCTAAGACGTCAATTTTTTCTTGTATCGTTTTCTTTTCCTTTTCAAAATCATTTAAAAGATTTTGTTTAGAGGCTTCAAGATCTTCATTTTTTTTTATCATATCATTCATTTCGGCATCCTTCTTTTCAAGGATACCTTTTAAATAATCATTTTCAACCGCATTCTTCTTATACGAATTAATAATTTCATCTTTTTCTATAATTATTTTCCTTAAATCTTCAATCTCAGCAAGACTTTCATTTAATTGCCTCGTTTTTTCTTCATCTTTAATTTCAAATTGGGCTAAATTTTCACTAAATTCTTTCTTTAAATTAGAGAGATCTCCTTCAGAAATCTTATAGACTTCAATTTGTTCCTCCTGTTCCTTAAGAAGATCTTCTAAAGATTTTATCTTTGTTAAATGATTCTGGATTTGTCGTTTATAATCCTCAATTTCATCTTGACAGGCATTGAGCGCTTGATCATTAACAGAACGTTGTTGTTCCAATTTTTGTTCATGATCATCGGTATTTTTTTTCATTTCTATTTTTAATTCCTCTATTTCTTTCTCTTTCTCTTCCTTTTCTTTTTGAACTTGACTCATATTTTCTTTTAATTCATTTAATTCTTGAATATTATTTTTTAATTCTTCCTTCAAACTTTCATTATCATTTTTAGATCTATCCAATTCAATTTTAATATCCATAATTGATATTAAATTAGCTTTAGATTCTTCTAACCTTTTTTCTATAGAAGCATTTTTACTAGTAAATGCTTTCTGTTGAGTTTCCATTTTTTCAAGAAGTTCAGTATTTTCCTTTTTCGTTGATTCATACTTTTCCTTTAATTCTTCATAATCGGTTACTTGTTGATTTAATTTATTGATTTGTATGGTAGCCATATTATTTAATTTTAAGGCTTCCTTTAATTTTTCTTGAAGTCTTGTAATTTCACTATCTATTCGTTTTTATCATATTAATATTTAGAATAAATATTTATTTATAAATATATATATATAATAAAATGGATGGTATAATCATATATTTCAATATTAATTAATTATTTTTATAGTTTTATAGGTTTATATTTTTATATTTTAATATTTTTATATTTTTATATTTATATATATTTTTATTTTATTTTTATTTTTATTTATTTATTTATTATTATTATTATTATTATTATTATTATTATTATTATTTTACCTTTATTTTGTCCAAATGATAGAGGAGAACTTTTATTACTCATATTTTGATAATTAGAAGGTGAATTTTGATTATTGATTTTTGGTGAATTCACCTTTGTATTTATATTTGGAAAACTGGTAGTTGGATGTCCTTTCCCTTGAGAAGAAACTCTAGGAGGTTGGAATGGTAAAAACTTTACTTTAGGAGGTGTACTACCTTGGCTCGTTCTTCCTTTCTTCATTGTTGGTGGGCTATTATTTACTGAACCATTACCATTATTTGTGGGTGAGAAACTATTTGAATAAATGGTCCCATTATTCATATATGGATTTTGACTATTACTATTTCTATGTATTGTATTCATTTGTCCATTATTCATATATTGACTATTTTTATTATTAATAGGTGGACTTATTTTTCCATTCATGTATTGGTTATTAATGTTACTTTGATAAGACATGTTTTATTGACAATAGTTTAAAATTGAAAAACAAAAAATAAAATAAAATAATAAATAATAATAATAATAAAATAAATAAAATTAATAAATATAGATAATAACTTTATGATATTGATATTGATATGATATATATATTTTTTTTAAAAAAAAATTGTTTTATTTTAACTCTTGGTTTTTTGTTTGTTTATTCGTTTTGTTGCTTTATTATTATTAGTATTATTATTATTTCTTATTGTATTGTATTGTATTGAATTTTTCTTTTTTCTTTTTTTTTTTCTCACTCTCTTGTTAAAAAATTATATGGTATACTTTATTATATGAATTGTAAATAATTAAATTTCAATAATAAATTAAAGCAAAGCAAATAAATAAATAAATAAATAAATAAATAAAATAATTATAATAATAAAGTTTCTTTTTTTTTTTTTTTTTTTTTTTATTTTAATGTTTACTTTTAAACTTTTATTAATTTCTTCCAAAAATATATATATAATATTTTTTACCAAAAAAAAAAAAAAAAAAAAAAAAAAAAAAAAAAAAAAAAAATATAAAAATTATAAATAAAAATAATAATAAAAGTAATAGATATAAAATTATAGTGCTTTTTTTTTGGAATAGTATAATATATAATCAAATTCCTAATTTTTTTTTTTTTTTATTTGGAAATATTAATTATTATATAAATAAAAGTTAATACACTTTCTTTTATATACTTATAAATATATCAATTACCATTAAAAGTATATATAAGTATATTTATATATTTATATATTTTTTAAATAAAACAAAAAAAAAAAAAAAAAAAAGTGAGTGACTTACAATAATAATTATGATTCACAGTTTATTAATTTAAAATATATTAAATAATACTTAAAATAATTATATCGAATGTTGAATTTCTATAATATTTATAGGTGAATAAATAAATAAATTAAAAGAGAAAAAAAAAAATTTTTTTTTATGTTTAATTCTCTTTTCTTTTTTCTTTTTATTATTATTATTATTATTATTATTATTATTTTATTTGTGTTCGCATTAAATATTTTATATTCTACATAAAGAGATTTCGAACATTTTTTTTTTTTTTTTTTGAGATTTCAATAATTTTGAACTTTTATTATTTATATATATTTTAACTTTAGACTTTTAATTTAAACTACAAAAATAAAAAAAAAAAAAGAAATTCATTGTCATTAATGATGTCACATGATATTCATTAAACATCACTTAATTAAAAAACAATTAATTAAAAAAAAAAACAATAATATATATTATATTATTTATTTAAATAAACATCAATTAAAGTTAAAAAAATGTTATATTAAAGAAGAATAAAAAAAAATTATATATGTAAATATATGTGTGGCAATAAATATTTTATATAACACTTAACATCCTCTATTAACAGCTATATATTATATTATAAATAAAATATATTTCATTATTATTTTTCATGATAATATATTTATATAAAATATTTAAAATCATTTATTTTAAATATATTATATTTAAAATAAAAATAATACTAATCATTAAAAAAAAAAAAAAAAAAACTTCATTACACCTATAATTAATTTTAATTTATAGGATAAATATTTTTCATCTCAATTATAGTAATTACTTATGGTTTATTATACCATTTATTATAAACTCTCTAAATTAAGAGGGAATTTGAAAATTACATTTACTTTTTAAAGAAATTTAAAGAAATTTTAAACCAAATTCAATAGAATTAAAAATTTATATATATATATATTTAAAATATTATCATTTATTACTTTTACATAAAAATAAATAAATTAAAAAAAAATAACTTTAAAAAAAAATATAGAGAATAATTATTTTTAATAAATAAATTAATAAAATTTTATTTGTATACTTCTTATAATTAAAATTTAAATATACTTATTTACTTTTATTTTATTTTTATTTTTTAATGTTTTTAGAAAAAAAATATATATGTATAAAACAAAACTATAAATTAGAAAAGAAAAAAAAATAGATTATTGTAATAAAAATATATTTTATGCGTATAATAAAAAAAAGAATTAATTCTAAAATTATAATAATTTATTTTCAATGATAATTAAAGGTAGTTAATATTTTTTGTTTCATTTTCTTACTATTATGCTATTATTATTAATATTTGTGTATGTTTTTATATTTAAACTTCAACTTCCATTTCTTTAACTTCACTGACACATTCCTCATAAAGATCCTTATATTCAGCATCCTTATTTTTAACAATCATAACACAAGAAGTTGGACGCTTGGTTGAACCAGCTGTACCAAGATCTTCCTTAGAAGGTACATAACAGTATGGAACATCAGATTCTTCACAGAGAATTGGAACATGAGTAATGACATCAATTGGAGAAATATCACCAGCAATGATAACTAAACTATTTTATTCAATAATATATATATATTTATAAAATTATAAAATTATATATTATACTTTTAGTTTTTTTTTTTTTTATTTTTTTTAAATTAAAAAAAATATTCATTGATCCTTAATTTATATAAAAATATTATGCAGATTAAAAATCAACATTATATAATTTATATCCATTCCATATAATATATAAAATATTGATATAGTATTAATTTTTTTTTTTTTTTTTTTTTTTTTTTTTTTTTTTTTTTGATAAAGCTGAAATTTTAGAAACAAATAATAATGAAATAAAATCTTTTTAAACTTTTTTTTATAATCTTCTTTTTATAATTTATATATATATAATAATTATATATTTCTCGTTTTAATTAAAAATGAAATCTACTAAAGTTGACTTATTTAATCATATCTGTAATCAATTAGTACTTTTATTATTATTGATTCAAATTATTGTATATTTTAATATTATTAAATAGTAATATTAAAAAATAATAGATGAAATTGTTTTTTTTTTAAAAAAAAAAAAATCTTAAATCTGCACATTCTTTTTATATATTATTTAATAATATTGGTAATTACCCCTTATTTCCCTTTCTTAAACCTTTAACAACTTCCTTAACACCACGTTTGATATCCTTAGCTTTAGAAGCTTTTTATTATTATTATTATTATTATAATATAATTATATAACAATTTAATTTTAAAATATTATAGTTTAGTATTCCCATTTCTATTATATTAATCTTCAATATATATATGAAATTTGTAATTTTATTTAATATATATAATATATATATTTAAAGAGTAATAGATTTATATAGTTATATGACACTTTTCAATATCCAATAATAAATATTTTTATACAATTTTTATTTCTATTGTAACATCTTTTTTTTATTTTTTTTTTTTTTTAAAAAAAATAGTCTTAACATTTTTACCTTTTCTGACAGTCTTTAATAATTTCTTATTTAATTTTTTTGATGCTAATGGTTTTGAAATTTCATTAAGAGCGGATAAACGAGATTCGTAGTTATCTTCAGCATCAGATTTCTTTTCCTTCTTAACTTTACCGTCTTTACCCATCTTTATTTTATATTAAAAAAATATTTACAATCTATAGAAATTCTAATTTTTTTTTTTTAAAAAAAAAATATTTTGTATATAAATTTAATAAATTAAAATTTTTAAGATATTAAAAAAAAAAAAATTTACAAATTATATTATTATTATAGCTTTTGTTATTAATAAAAAATTTATATATAATTATTATTTATATTATACTTATATTCAAATATACTCGAATCAATAAATAAAAAATACAATTTCAGCCAATCATACTGTAGTTTATATTTTATTATATAAAAAAAAATTCTTTTAAAAAAATTATACCATTAAATGTATTGTATTATACATTGATGTATTGGATATATTTCTAAGAAAAAAAAGTTTTAGAAATTAAATGTTACTTAACATATTAATTATAATAATTATAGAGATGATTCTTTGTATCTTTATATAATAATAATTATATAAAATAATATATTATAATTAATTATATAATAATAAATAAAAAAAAAAAATTATATATTAATTATTTAGTAAAATATTAAAATAAAGTTTTATTATAACAAAACTGATATACATAAAATTATTCTTTTGGTATAATTGAATAAAAAAAAAAATGTAGTTATAATTTCTTTTCATTAATTAACTATTATTAAGTCATTTCATAATATCTAAAATATATATATCAATATTTCTTTTACTATTTTAATAAAAAAAATGTTTTATTAATAAATATTATTATATTTATAATATTTTTAAATGAATATAATGATACTTATTTAGTTGAATGAATAGAAATGATTTTATATTAGAATAAATTATTTTTATAAAAATTGTCACGTCACATATTAATGATGCATTATGTTTTAGTTGAAATTAAATAAAATTATTAATTTTAAAAAACAAAATATTTTATCCAAAAAATTTTAAAAATTTTATATATTATTAAATAACAGTTTGATTCAAAGAATTCTTTTTTTTTTTTTATTCAAAAAAAAAGTAAAATAAAGTAAAATAATATCTTTAATAAAATTGAAATAAATAATTAAATCATTATTATAATATTTTTAATTTTTGACATCACCAAAAATTTTTTTTTCTATTCTACTCTATAAACACTTATATTGGCAAAAGAATTAGGTCTATTTTCAAATCTATATCTTGATTCCCAATAATGCTAAAAATTTTTTCATATTTGATATATATATATTATTAAATTTCATTTTTCGTATTTTTTTTTTATATTATATATATTATAAAAAAAAAAAAATAAAAAATTAAAAAGGTACCTTTTTTAAAACATTAATTCTTATAATAAATTCAACAATTGATATTATATATTAATAAAATAATAAATGATTAAATATTGAAGTGTAAAACTGAAATAATATAAAAATATAATGAATTGGTTATAATTGAATATATATTATTAATATTTTTATATATTATTAATGTTAATATTCTATTTTATTTCTTTTATTATGAAAAATAAACAATTCATATTATATTATATTTTTATCATATTTACTATATAAATTAAGATACTATATTATTATAGAAAATAATAATAAAAATAAAATAATAATAAAAATAATAAAAATAAAATAATAATAAAAATAAAATAATAATAAAAATAAATTAATAATAAAAATAAATTAATAATAAAAATAAAATAATGATAAAAAAAAGTTTTATATTCATTTTTTTAATACAATATTTATATATATATAATTTATATCCATTTTTTAAAACACAAATAAATATATATATATATAATTAAAGTTTAATATATAAAAAAGAAAAAAATAATTTTTTTTATTATTATATTATACTTTCCTCTAAAAAGCAATACCAAAGATAATAATAAATATTTAATTAAAATACTTTATTGTAAATGGAAGAAAATATAAAATTAAAACAAGTGAAACTAATTAAGGAAAATAACAAATTATTATTAACAAAAAATATAAATTATATTTCTCATCTAAAAAAAAAAAAAAAAAAATAAGATAATTCTAAAGTATATAGACGTACTGAATATAAAACTTTAAATAAATACAAATCTTTCATTATTTTGAACGTTAGGAATGAAATTTTATAATATGAAGGTTTACATAATTATCTTGTAAATAAATTTGATCCATCTATCTATATCGATCCCAAAACATAATATTAAAGATGAAATTTGAAAAAGTTCAATTCCTTTGGGTGTATAAACTTAAAGGTATATTTAATGGAAGTTTCACATGAAATGGAATTTAAATTTCTGTATATAAAGCAGTTAAATCCCAAATAACAAGAAGTATAAATATCTTTTTCCTTTAAAATTTTTAAAATTAAAAAATAAGTACATATATATTTTTCAAAATGAATAGCTATAAGAAAAAAATTAAAATAAAATAAAAATTAAACTAAAATAATATAAATATATATAAATTAAAAAATATTAAATATATATATTTAATATTTTTTATATTATATTTTTTATATATATTTAATAAATATATATAAATTAAAATAAAAAAAAAAAAAATTAAATTTATCCTTTATATAAGTAAAATAAAAAAGATCAAAAGCCTAAATTTACTTATATAATTTTATTATATGAACTTTTTTTTTCATTACTATAAATATAAGAATTGTTAATAATTAATAAAATAAAAAGATGTTTATAATTAAGAAAAGGATTTTATGGAATTATAACTTCTTATTTTCTTATAATTTAATAAACATTTGACTAATTCTATATTTCCATTTTTACATGCAATTAGTAATGGTGTGTCACCATCTTTATTTTTCTTATTGATATTCATTCCACAACGAATTAATTTTATCACTTCTTCCATATTATCTTGCTTACAATCATAGGTTAATAAAGTCTCACTATCATCTCTTTTATTATTATTTTTTTCTATTATATAATTCTTCCATTCCAACTTTTTGTTTTCTTTTTTTTTCTTTTATCTTTCTTTGTTGCTCCAATTTTACTTTCATTATTTCATTTTCTTTATCTATTTTTTCTTTTTCCTTTTTTACTTTTTCCAATTCTACTTTCATTATTTCATTTTCTTTATCTATTTTTTCTTTCTCCTTTTTTTTCCTTTTTCCAATTCTACTTTCATTATTTCATTTTCCTTTTCTATTTTTTCTTTTGCTTTTTTTTCTTTTTCCAATTCTATTTTCATTGATTTGTTTTCTATTTCTAATATATTATAATTTTTTCTTTTAGTTTCACTAATTTCATTAAATATCTTCAAAAAATAACTGTTTTCACTAAATCTTACTCTAATTATATTTTTATTTTTATAATAACATAATAATTTTATAAATTTAGGATTAATTTCTGAAATATTCTTTAAATTACCCCATGATAATTTATTTGAAAAAAATTTTTTAATATCATTTTCATCAATTATTAATTTTATTTCTTTTTATATAGAATATTTCACCAATAATTTAAGTATTTCAATATTCTCTTTATAAGTGACTTAAAAAAGTGGATACCATCCACATATATCTTTTTCATTTAATTCCAAAATAATTTTATTTTCAATGGTATAATCTATTAGCAATTTAACCATTTTAATATTATTTTTTGAAATGGCTTCTAAAAGTGGACAATCCACATATATCTTTTTCATTTAAATTCAAGATAATTTTATTTTTAGTGGCATAATCTATTAACAATTGAACTATTTCAATATTATTTTTAGAAGTGGCTTTTAAAAGTGGATACCATCCATATTTATTTTTTTCATTTAATTCCAAAATAAATTTATTTTCAGTAGCATAATTTATTAACAATTTAACAATTTCAATATTCTCTTCAAAACTGGCTTCTAAAAGTGGATACCATCCATCATCATCTTTTTCATTTAATTCTAATATAATTTTATTTTCAATGGTATAATTTAAAATATTTTTTACTTTTTGAGTATCATGTTTTATAATTCCATTATGAAGTTTTCTTTTCAAAATTTCTTTATTTTAATGAATAAATGAAAACATAATTCTTAATTTTTTTTTATTTTTACTATTTATTTATTTTTAAAATTTTTAATAAAAAAAAAGAACTATATTTAAGAACTATTCAAAAACTGAATTTGGAAAATAATATAAAAAAAAAAAAAAATGGAAGTAAAAAAATAAAAAAAAATTTTTTTTTAAAGAATTTTCTTTGTTTTTAATTAAAAAAATTAAAATTTTTATTTTTATTTTTTATTTCCATTTTTATTTATGTATAAAATAATAATAGTACTAAAAAAAATAAATTAAAAAAAATTTGGAACTAATAAAAAAAAAAGTTATTTTATTATTTTTATTTTTTTTATTTTTATTTTTTTATTTTTTATTATTTAAAAGAAATAATAATATATTATAAAATATTATAAAATAATAGTTATCTATTTAATAAATTATTTATTATTATTAACAACTCTTTTTTTTTTTCTCTATCTCTCTCTCTTTATATCTACGTAAGAAATGAAATAAAGAATTAATAATAATTATATTTAGTAATAATAAATAAATTAATAAATAACAACAATTTTATATCCAAATAAATAAAAAAAAAAAAAAAAAAAAAAAAAAAAAAAAAAAAAAAAAAAAAGAAAAAATTTTATTTTAATAGTCATTTAAATTAAATAAAATAAAATAAAATAAATAGTTGAATATGAATATATAGTACAGATTGAATAAAATAAAATAAAATAAAATAAAATAAAATAAATAGTAGAATATGAATATATAGTACAGATTGAATAAAATAAAATAAAATAAAATAAATTAAAATAAATTAAAATAAAATAAAATAAAATAAAATAAAATAAATAAAATTAAAAAAAAAAAAAAAAAGGTCATTAAATTTAATTTGATTTGAAAAAAATAATTTACCTTTAATTTTTATTATATTTTACATAAAGTATTATAATAATTATAATTAATCAAGTTAGTTTAATGTTAATTTTAATAATCTTACAAAGATTTTAAAAGAATAGAATTTCAATTCCTTTTTATACTAATCAAAAAGCTATAATTAATAATATAATTAAATTGTATATTTAATCTTAATATATTCATGGATGTATATTAACTATATAAAATATAATAATAAAATAATATTGATAAAAATCTTATACTAAAATAACTATATAATTATTATTAAAACAATTTGAAAATAAAATAATTTAATAATAAAATAAAATAAAATGATTAACGATATTAAAACTAATTAAAAGTTACTTTGGAAATCTTTAGAATTATAAAGAATATTGTAATCTTTTATAAATTATTTAATTAACCTATTACTAATAAATAGTATAATAATTTATCTAAACAATTAAGTTCATTTAAAATAATATAAATTATTATCAATTATTATTAATTACTAATTCGGTATAATTTAGTTATAAATTTTTGTTTATAAATATTAGTAATATAAAGATCCAATTAATACAGTCATCATAATAATAATTTCTTGAATAAGCCCCAAGATATTGTTCAATAAAAGAGATACATCTTTCAACTTGTCCGACAGTTTCATGATGATCTGTGGTAGCTATATTATTTTTAATTTTTAATAAGTGCATAAATTCATTCCAAAGAGCACTTGTAAATTGTGATCCTCTGTCTGTATAAATATCTTGAGGTAAACCATGTAGTTTAAATATATTATTCATAAAAGCCTTAGCAGTTTGTTTTGCATCAGGTATTTGTTTAAAGGGAATTAAGTGGATCATTTTAGAAAAACGATCGACAACTACTATTATTACTGTACATCCTTTAGAATCAGGAAGACCACATAAAAAGTCTATTTCTATAGATTTTCAAGATCTTTCGGGAGTATCCAAAGGTTGTAGAAGACCATATTTTCTGTGCCTATTTATTTTGTTTCTCGCACAGGATTGACAAGAGTTTACATATTTGGTTACATCTTCTTTTATTTTAGGCCACCTGTAACGGATCACAGAAATAAATAATATATTTTAGTGTTTAATACTTATAATTTATAGCTAAGTTCGCGAGTTCGAATCCGAACATTTACCTTAAAATTTTTTATTATTTTTATTTATTTATTATTATTAAAATATTTTAGTGTATAATTATTTGATTGGTTTAAATTATAAAAATTTAATTCATAAAAATTTAATTAATTTATTTAATTGAAAAAAAATATAAATATCTCAAAAAATTTCATGTAAATTGAAAAATCGTGTTTTTATTAAAAAATTAATAATTAATAAATTATTATTTAACACCAACCTTTTGATTCAAGATTTGTGTTTAATAATAAGATTTATTTTATTAGGTTATTAATTTAAATTCTTGTTTCTTATTGTTAAGCACAGCTTTACACCACCAAAAGTTTCTTGTTATTAACTCTAAAGTTCTTCTAATTCCTAAATAACCGGCAGCGGGCTTTTCATGATATTTTGTTAATATTTCTAATCAGAGAACTTCAGGAATATAGACTAGATTATTATGAAATATTAAATTGTCCTTTAATTTAAACTTTTCCATTTTTCTAAAGGGCTTATAAGACATATCATTTTTTACATTTTTAGGACTAAAGTAAAGTCTAGTATCCTCAGCTGTAGCGTCAGACTTGGTAGCATCAATAATCCTTACTAAAAAGGTCACTTACAATACTAACAGAATATGGAATTTCCTTAACATTTTTAATGTCCAAAATATTTTCAGGTTTTTCTTCAGTGTTGTTTTTAATATAATCAGGTCTTCTAGACAGACTGTCAGGTTTTCCGTTTTTGTTTCCCTGTCTATATTTTATTATGAAATTATATTCTTGGAAGAAAGAAAAGGTACCATCTGTGTTGTTTTTGATTTGCAACCTTTCCTCCTAATGTGTATATTAAGTTCCTATGATCTGTATAGACAGTAATTTGGTATTTAGCACCAAGGAGTAGATGTCTCCAAGCAATAAAAGCATCTCTTATAGCGAGTAGTTCTTTATCAGTAATTGCATAATTATTTCGGCGTCTAGTAAACTTCTAGAATAATATGCTACTGGATGTAAATTATTATCTAGATCCCTTTAAGATAGAACAGCACCAATAGCATAATTGCATCACATTCTTCTATAAGAGGTTTTGTAATATCAAGATGGAGTAGAATTGGAGAAGTAATTAATATTTTCTTTAATTCCTTAAAAGCGTTTTCACATTCATTCGTCCATAAAAATTTTATATTTTTCCTCGTTAAATTATGTAAGGGTTTTGCAATTTTTGCAAAATATTTAACAAATCTTCTATAGTAATTGCATAGGCCAATTAATCTTGAAACTTCTTTTATATTTTCTGGTCTTGTCCACTCTTCTATAGATTTAATTTTCTTTGGGTTAGTAGATACATCATCACCAGATAAAATGTAACCTAAAAATTCAACTTTGTTCTGGTTAAATTCACATTTTTCTAATTTTCTAAATATCATTAAAATCTAATCTTAGCTTATAAATATAATACTTTCTTTTAAATTAAAATATAAAATTAGGGTTAATTATTAAACATTAAAATCTTAAAACACTTGATGCAACACTAAAATTATCTTTAATTTAATTTTATTTAATATAAACTATTTTATTTTTATTATTTAAACTAATTTTATTTTATTATTTAGATTATTTAAACTTAATTTGAACTATCTAAAATTTATTATTTAAATTCGAATGACAAAAGAATAATATAATAATAAAGTTGTAAGAAAAAGAGAGAACTAAAGTATTGTACTACTTTGTTCTTTTTATACAACTAAAATAGTTATAATAAAACTAATTTAATAATAAAATAAAATAATATAAAATAAAATAAAATATTAAAACTAATTAAAAATTCTCTTTCGGAAATCTTTAGAATGATAAAGAATTCCTTAGAATCTTTTAGAAAATAATTGAATAAAAATATTATAATAAAATATATAAAACTTATAAATTTATTTAAAATATTATAAAACTATTACTAATAACTAATTCTGTATTTTTAATTAATAATATTTGTTCATAAAAAAATTAATAATATAATTTCCAAGTTAAGAGATTTTATCTAATATAAATTTCTAATTAATAATCTAGGGTCTTAATTAAATAATTAAATTATTTTTTATATTTAAAATATCTTTAAAGTCCAATATCTCGTCATCTAGTTGTCTAATAAGGTTTATTTTAACATATGTTGTAGTTCTCGTCCGTAGCTTTCTAATGAATATAATATTAGTGTGAATATCAATATAATATTTCCATTTTTTGTCGTGATATTGTTATTTTTCTTCAAGTTATTTTTATTAAATCCTTAAGGGTTAAATTAAATTAAATTATCTTTAATAAATAAGTCCAAACCCTTTGGTTACTGATTATTTAATGTTTCTAATATTTTTTTTATAATTAAAATCGAATTAAAATAATTTTTGTCAATAACGAAATTAAATTTCAGTTGATCTAATAATAAATTTTAATCTCAAATCCACTAGTATTCGTGACATTATTAATAATATTTTATACAAAATAAAGGTTATTAATTCATTCTTTACCACAATTGTTATGGTTCGGGTTTATTAGAAATATTTTATTTAATTATTTATTTTTTTATTTTTGTCTGTCTACATTTTAATTATTGAAAAACTTCACTTATTTATACTTTTTGAAAAAAAAATAAATATGTAAAGCCTTTCTACATTTTATCATATTAAAAAAAAAAAATAATTTACTATTATTAATTACTTCGAATTTTATATTAATTTAAATTAACTAATTCATAAGTATTTTTATTTTAATAAATTTTGTTTATATAATTTTATATTATTTTTCATATACTAAAACTAAATTATTTAATATATACGAAAAGTAACAAACAAAATTTAAAAAGATTTTACAGAAAAATAAAGTTATTTTAATCAAGAATATTAATATAATATTCTTATATTTTATATAAAATAAATTTAAAAACTTTAATATATTTAATATTTATTAATTAATCAATTAAGATTTGATTTTATTTGTGGGGAATAAAAATATTAAATAATCAATTTAAAAATAAAATAAAATACTAAAAGGAATACAATTTTAATATTGATACAATATAATAATAATATAATAATATATTTGAAAATAAAAATAAAATATTAATATTGATAATAAACACTTTAATAAAATAATAAAATTTAAGGTTATATTATAGATATTGATATTAATAATAAAAATATAGAATTATTGATAATATTTTAGTAACTTTTTAATAAAAATATAAAAAAATTATATTTATAAAATTGTAACGGAGGTGCTTCTATTGTAAAGGCGGGATGAGATATAGAAACACAGAAAGGAGAAAACTCAATAGGTTTACACTATCTGTATAAATAATTCGTTTTATTAGAAATATTTTTTTTTATTAATTATAAAATTTAAAATAATTATTAATATTAATCAACAAGGTAATATTTCGAATTACTTATACGTTAATTATTATTAATAAAAGCACGAAGAAAAATATTTCATTCGTGAAGTTCGCACTATTTATACTTTTAACGGAAAAACAGTTTTAACATGTAAAAATAATTTTAAAGAAATATTTAGAAATATGTTTGTAATAATTAATAATGTAAAGTTTCTAGAATATAGATTTTAATTGATAAAAATGAATCTTATCAAAAAAGAATAAAATAATTTATATAATAAGAATTTCTAAATTCATTTCGGTTGAATTACGAACCGAAAGAATCTTTAACTTTCTATAATTTTATACAGAAAGAATATTCAAGAAGATATTATTAATAATTAATAAAATAATTAATAAAATAATTATTTATGCAAAATGGGTTGAGGTGTGAGTCGAACCCATGAAGTATTGGTCATGGTCAATGTAACTAACCATTGAACCAAGGTTCTAATTTTACTAATTGAGTAATACAGAATGAACAAATAATACTAATTGTGCTAGAATAATATAAATTATTCTAACCTTATAGATTATTCTATTCTATGTAATTGGAACTTTCCAATATTCTTCAAATATTACTAAATAGAAATCTTAAGTTAATAAATCACTAATTAACTTATAATTCCTTTTCGAATTATCGATCCGATTCCATTATAATGTATTAAAAATCTTTAGCCAAGAATATTGTCCTTGCCCACTTAATATATTAATATTATATTTCTTTTGTATTATGTTATATTGAAAATAATCAAATCTATTTAATTAGTTATTAAAATTTTCGTTATCAATTTAAATTTATTTTTAATTACTAAATTTAACTAAACCACAATAAAATATTCTGTATAATCTCTTTATTTTTATTTTATATATATTAGTATTAAACTATTATTAAATAATTAATAATTCAATAATATATAACTACTATTTATAACAATAATATTATTAACTAAAATAATAATTCAATTTCAATTTAAATGTTTTATTTATAAAAATAATTAGTAATTAGTTTATTAAAAAAATAGTTAGGCTTTACAAATTTTAATTTGATAAAAAAAATATAAATACATGTAATTTTAGTGAAATAAAATATAATCAATAACTTTCTTTTTATTAAATAAATAATTATATTATTATTTTTCTTTTATAAATTTAAATAAATAAATATTGATTTTAAAACAAATTATTTTTTTTATTGTAATTTTATTATTTGTGTTAATTATTATTATATTCCTAAAATTATATGAACCATACCATGAAAAATTGGTGGAGATATCGGGGAATATAATAATAAATTAATACATTAGGGATAAAATTATAATATTAATAAATAATTTTTCTAATAAAACAAATAATTTTTTTAAAAAATAATTTTTATATTTTTAACTAATTATTATTAATTGTTAAAAATATTAATTAATATTAAATTAAACTAATATTCGTGCATAGATTTCCGGGTTAAGTTTATCCTACATAGTAATTGGGCTAGTAGGCTCTGGACTGCTATTTTTTATATTGAAAATAGTAACCGTGGCACACGCGTGGCATGACACCTTTCAAGAGGTAAGCTGCACGTCAGACAGTGTGTACTATCAGATTGCACGATTATTATAATTTAATAAATGATTAATAATAATAAATAATTAATAATTTTATTAGTTAAAAGATTTATTTTTTTTAATTTTTTTTTATTTTTACTTTTTATAACAATTTATACATTACGAGGTTTAGCATTCTATAGATACAATAAATTTTATTTAATGAGAACATCCAGTACTTCCAGTACTCCAACAGAGAGTACTCCAGAAAGTAAGCTTAGCTTCCGAGAATTAAAGAAAGAATTAAAAGATTTTGAAAAGCTTACTAAACAAAACCTAGACATCAATTCCTGGGCAAACGAGTTAAAGGCATGGATAAAATACCAACATATCAAGGATCCTGAAACTATTTTTACTGCTTGTATATTAACGGCTTCTGGAGAACCAAGAGAAATTATCCAAGAACTAGAAGATGGAAATGACCTTACTGAAGATGAAGATTCTGATTTCGATAGCGATAGTGAAGGAGAAGATGATGAAGAAAGTGAATCTACTAGCACCTACCCAAGCCTTGATGAAATCATAAATCATCTGAAGACTTTCTATGGACTTAAAGAAGATCAAACCAATTTGTTACGAGAATTACGTTCCATGAAAATAAAGAAGAACGAGAAAGTTAAAGATTTTAATGTCCGTTATAGATCTTTGTACCATAAATTGGATAAAAAGAGAAGAAGAAAAATTAGTGTTTTAGATTATGCAGATTCCTTAACCAATAATCCTGACGCATGGAGAAAGGTTATGCTTAAAGACCATATTTCTATTACCAAAGCGTTCGCTATAGCCGAAAAAGTTGATCGTTTATCTATTAAAAATAGTACTGAATATTATGATAAGACTCATTACAATCTCCTTAACTCTAAAAGTAATTTTAATAAGAACATTTCAAATGATTTTAACAAACCAAAAACCCACAAAAATGTATCTATAGAAAATATCACTAACAAGATGAAAGAAATGAAAATTAGTACTTGCTGGTTTTGTAGCAATGAAGGACATACCAAACGAAACTGTCCTAAATTAAATTCTATATTGGAAAATAACCGCAAGAAGTTTTATGAAAATCATTTAAACCACTAAAAGGGAGTAGAAGCACTCCCATCGTCAAAAAAATTGCTTCAGTCTGCCATCGTCCCAAAATAGTTGACTTAAAAGAAGATGATGATTATGAAGAAACTGCTGATTTCCAAGAAGGTACTACTACGGATTATTACGAAGATTTTGATGATAAGTCGGATGGTTCCAAAGAATTTAATTACTTAGTAAACGTTATAAAGAGAAAGGCAAATCATAAAGATGAAGAGACTAGTGACCAAAGAAAAAAGAGGGTTCACCGTAGTCTAAGAGATGATCCTAAGCCAATAGTTACTCCAGGTTTACGAAAACAAAAAGAAAATCAATTAAGGGGAACATCGCGACCAGTCAAAAAGCCAACAACTCAATTACATCCTTCGATTATGGTTCAACCTAGAATAGAAAAAGAAAAGAGAATTGAGAAAGAGCTAAGAGATAAGGAAAGAGCTAGTACTAGTACTTCTGTGGAAAATAATAATAATAATAGTAATGTTAATGTTATTAATGAAGAAACTTCTCAGGAAGAAAATAATTCTAAACAAACTTTAAATAAATTAATTCAAGAAAAATCATCAGAAAAGTCAACTGAAATTATGCCAACTAGAATTCCAAGAAGAATACAAATGCAAACTGATTGTGATAGTTATGACGTGATCAAAGATTTAAACTCCAGTAATTGCAATATTACATTTGGACAATTATTGGACGTTGCTCCAAAGATACGGTCTCAAGTATCACAAGGACTTAAATTAGAAAAGAATAATACTAAAATTTCAGGTGCAGTGGATAATATGTGTGCTACTACAATAATAACGAACAATATAGATCATACATATAAAAGTAAACATCATGAACCACAAGAAGATGATATTGCTATGGTTGATGTAATAGTAGATGGAGTTCGTGGTAAGGCTTTAATAGATTCATGTAGCAACTTAAGTATTATCACAAAGCAATTTTTAGATAAATTACCTTATCAGTATGAACCTATAGGAGTTAGTGCAGGACGAATACGTTTAGCAACAATGAATGATGATTACTCAGAAGATGTGTTAATCAAAGTTCCCGTAAAAATTAATGAACTAGAACTACTTGTTACGTGTAGAATTATAGACAAGGAGGATCCATTCTATGATATATTAATCAACCTCAAAACTCAAATTGATAACCAGTTATTTATTCATCCAATTAGATATAGTCTTTGTCGATTTAATGATCAAGGTTTAATTGAAGAAATTGCACCTATTAATAATGAATATGATGACGAAGAAAAATTATTATGTGTAATCAAGGCATTGAATCACCAAGAAACTAAGCAACAATTGAAAACGATTGAAGGATTACCACCCATAAAATATATATATGACACAGTTTTTCAAAGTACAATTAATTCAAATTATAGAGAAGCTATTACTAAATTACTTGAAGAATATATTGATATAATTGCAACTTCTTCTGAAGAATTAACACCTTCAGATTTATCACCACACAAAATTATTCTTAAGGAAGGAGTTAAACCTATTAAACAAAAATTTTATCGACTTAGTAAATTAAAAACAGATATCTTAAAAGAAGAATTAACCAAACTCATATATAAACGATTAATTGAACCTTCATGTTCAGAATGGTCATCACCAGTAGTACTTGTGCCTAAAAAGAACGGTAAATGGCGCCTGTGTATTGACTATAGGAAAGTAAATGAAGCAACTAAGAAGGATTCTTATTCTTTACCAAATATTGAGGAAATTTTTGATAGCTTAGATGGAGCAAAAATCTTTTCAACATTAGATCTTTATTCCGGTTATCATCAAATATTAATGGATGATGATAGTGTTGAAATCACTACCTTTACAACTAAGTTCGGAAACTACCAATTCAAGGTAATGCCCTTCGGTTTAACAGGTGCTCCAGCTACATTCCAAAGAGAAATGAACCGTATACTATTTCCCTTAATAGGAAAATGCGTATATAACTTTATCGATGATATTTTAATCTACTCAAGAACTGAAGAAGAACACCTAGAACATCTTAAACAAGTCTTAGAAATATTCAAGGAACATAAGTTAAAAATCAATATCGAAAAGTGTTCTTTCATGCAAACTAAAGTAGAAGTACTTGGACATAAAGTATCCTCAGAAGGTTTAAGTCCATTGGAAAACAAAGTTGAAGCTATTAAAGAATGGAAGGCTCCCTCTAACATTCATGAACTTCGATTATTTTTAGGAGCCATTGGATATTATAGAAATTTTATTAAGGACTTTGCAAAAGTTACTGCTCCTCTCTGCACTCTATTAAGAAAAGGTATTAAGTTTGAATGGAAAAAGGAACAAGAAGAAAGTTTTAAAATTCTTAAGGAAAGATTAATCAATGCCCCAATATTAAGATTTCCTAGATTTGATAGAGAATTTATTATAAGAACAGATGCTTCCTATGATGGAATAGGCGGTGTGCTTTTACAAAAGGATGATGAAACTGGAAAGGAGCATCCGGTTCATTATATTAGTAGAAGTTTATCTAAATCGGAAAAGAATTATGGAATTACGGATCTAGAAGGTGCTGCTCTAATTTACTGTATTAATAAATTAAAATCTTATATTATGGGAAATCCTAAGCAAACTATAGTATATACAGATCATAGACCATTAATCGGATTACTTAAAAGTAAGGAACCACAAAATTCTCGTCATACTAGATGGTGTTTGACTGTCAGTATGTTAGGAATTGATTTACGATATGAAGCTGGGAAGAATAATGTTGTCGCAGATGCTTTATCAAGAATGAAAAATGAAAAAGAAAAAGTTGTATTAACAACACAAATAATCAAAGAACAAGATGAAAACCTGCTTTCAAGAACCATTAAGGAATTTATTGAAGAAAAATTTACGACAATTGATGGTGTGGACTACTTTGTTGATGGCAATAATTATAGAAAATTAGTTACAGATACAAAAGAAAAACTTCAATTAATTTTTCAAGCACACAGTATAGGACACGAAGGCTATTACAAGACATACCAACGTTTGAAAAAGAGCTACTATTGGAACAATATGGTTAATGACATTAAGCGAATTATAGGTAAATGTGAAAAATGTCAATTAAATAAATCTCAACCATACCCTGAACCAACGGAAGATAAACCAACTGAAGTGGAAGGACCATTTACACACTTAGGATTGGACATTATAGGACCTCTAAATAAAACCAGAAATAATAATCAATATATAATCGTTGTGGTTGATTATTTTACTAAATGGGTTGAGGCAGAGCCCACTGAAAATGTTACTTCTCAGGATGTGATAAAATTTTTAATTAATGTATTTGCTCGACACGGTGTACCTCAAATTATCACTACTGATAATGGAACACAATTTACATCAGATATGACAAAAATCTTCCTTGATTTATATGATGTATATGTTAAATTTATCACTCCATATCATCCTGAAAGCAATGGTTTAGTTGAGAATCGTAATAAAGAAATTGGAAAATTATTACGATTACTAGGAAAACAACACAAAGAATGGGATGAAATTTTACCATCTGCACTTTGGGCTTTAAGAACTACTAAAAACTCAATTACCAACCATTCAAGCTTTGAATTAGTTTATGGAAGGGAGGACCAACAACCTTTTGACATTGCTGCCAGACCAACTAAGGGTATAAATAAGTCTTCTGACGAAATTCTACTGGAAAAATTTGTATCACACTACCAATGGGTAATGGAGGCCGCATCTAATATCAAAAATGCTTCGAAGTATTGGGCTACTAGGAGAGAAGAAAAGACCAGTATGAATCAAGCTAAAAGAATAAAACCAGGTGATTTAGTACTAGTAAGAAACTTTAATCGAACTAAATTAGAACCTTACTTTGTTGGACCTATGAAAGTGGTAAAGAAACAATTCAATACAGTCACTTTAGCTGATCCTGCTACTAATATACAAATGAATCGTAATGTTCATTTGAAAAATATTGTCAAGTTTAACTCAGCTTCTACCTAGCTTGAGTCTTAGCGGGGGCATCTTAATACAGAATGAACAAATAATACTAATTGTGCTAGAATAATATAAATTATTCTAACCTTATAGATTATTCTATTCTATGTAATTGGAACTTTCCAATATTCTTCAAATATTACTAAATAGAAATCTTAAGTTAATAAATCACTAATTAACTTATAATTCCTTTTCGAATTATCGATCCGATTCCATTATAATGTATTAAAAATCTTTAGCCAAGAATATTGTCCTTGCCCACTTAATATATTAATATTATATTTCTTTTGTATTATGTTATATTGAAAATAATCAAATCTATTTAATTAGTTATTAAAATTTTCGTTATCAATTTAAATTTATTTTTAATTACTAAATTTAACTAAACCACAATAAAATATTCTGTATAATCTCTTTATTTTTATTTTATATATATTAGTATTAAACTATTATTAAATAATTAATAATTCAATAATATATAACTACTATTTATAACAATAATATTATTAACTAAAATAATAATTCAATTTCAATTTAAATGTTTTATTTATAAAAATAATTAGTAATTAGTTTATTAAAAAAATAGTTAGGCTTTACAAATTTTAATTTGATAAAAAAAATATAAATACATGTAATTTTAGTGAAATAAAATATAATCAATAACTTTCTTTTTATTAAATAAATAATTATATTATTATTTTTCTTTTATAAATTTAAATAAATAAATATTGATTTTAAAACAAATTATTTTTTTTATTGTAATTTTATTATTTGTGTTAATTATTATTATATTCCTAAAATTATATGAACCATACCATTGAGTAATACAGAATGAACAAATAATACTAATTGTGCTAGAATAATATAAATTATTCTAACCTTATAGATTATTCTATTCTATATAATTGAAACTTTCCAATATTCTTCAAATATTACTAAATAGAAATCTTAAGTTAATAAATCACTAATTAACTTATAATGTATTAAAAATCTTTAGCCAAGAATATTGTCCTTGCCCACTTAATATATTAATATTATATTTCTTTTGTATTATGTTATATTGAAAATAATCAAATCTATTTAATTAGTTATTAAAATTTTCGTTATCAATTTAAATTTATTTTTAATTACTAAATTTAACTAAACCACAATAAAATATTCTGTATAATCTCTTTATTTTTATTTTATATATATTAGTATTAAACTATTATTAAATAATTAATAATTCAATAATATATAACTACTATTTATAACAATAATATTATTAACTAAAATAATAATTTAATTTCAATTTAAATGTTTTATTTATAAAAATAATTAGTAATTAGTTTATTAAAAAAATAGTTAGGCTTTACAAATTTTAATTTGATAAAAAAATATAAATACATGTAATTTTAGTGAAATAAAATATAATCAATAACTTTCTTTTTATTAAATAAATAATTATATTATTATTTTTCTTTTATAAATTTAAATAAATAAATATTGATTTTAAAACAAATTATTTTTTTTATTATAATTTTATTATTTGTGTTAATTATTATTATATTCCTAAAATTATATGAACCATACCATGAGGATTTCGTTACAAAAATATATTAGTATAGAAAATATAGTAAAGTAATATTAAGTAAAGAACAATATAATGGATTCTAAAGTAAGTTGAAATTCTAATTAAAAATCCATTATATGTTCGTTCTTTACTACAACTGGTTTGGTTCGGGGTTTTTATAAAAATTATTCAAAAACTATAAATTAAATTAAAAAAATAATAAAAATAAAAATAAAAGAAAAATTTTATTTTATAAAAATCTTTATTAAAATTTATTTATAATTTATTATATGATAATTATTTTTTTTCCTAAACTATCTCCTTTTATACTTTTAAAATTAATTGGAAATGGGAAAGCCATTTCTTATTTTTAATTTCTTTTAATAATAACTGTAATTTTTAAATTGTATCTAATACATTTATATTAATTTAAGTATTTCTAAAATATATAAAAATTTATCCTAATTAATTATTAATGTAATATTAATATATTTTAAACATAATTTTATCAAATTTTCAGAATTTAATAATGTGGTTTAGTAATTATAACTTAATAAATCTTTCATTTATATGTAAAATAATAGTAATTTTAAATTATTTAATATAATTATTATAATTAATTCTTAAAAGTATAATATTATGGATTATAATAAACATATATTAATAATATATAATTTTATTTTTTGTATTATGATGTATTAGTAATATTATTTAGAAATTAGTTTTTATTATTAATACAATGAATAACTATTGGTTAAAGAAAACTATCTAGATTTTTAATATAACTTGACAATAATAATAAATTGATAAAATAAAAATATTAATAAAAATATATTGATAATTTGTTAAGATTTTAATAATTTAATAATTTTAAATAAGAAATATATTAATAAGAATTTATTTTATATAAGTAATATATTATTTACTAAGAAATAATTTGATTTTAATTTATAATAGAATATAAGAAAGTTCCATATTTTAAGGAAGGCAAATAGTTTAATTTGTGGTTAAGTTATTTATTAAATTTAAGACCAAATTAACAAAATTTGCTTCTTCTTTAACACAACTGATTTATACCAGATATTCTTAATCTACAAAATTAAATTTTGTAGAAGTGAATAAGGGTATAAATACTAAACAGAATAAGAAATATTTAAGAAATTTAAAATAAATATGCACCAAATTGTTTTATTAAAAATATTGTTTTATTTTAATATTAATCTTTATTTATTTAATTATTAATTTTTATTTAAATTAATAAAAAAAAATTATTAAAACTAATAAAATAATAAAATAAAATTATTTATTATCTATCATAATTTATTTAAATTTTAATAATAAAAATTTGATTATTAACAATTAATAAACTAATAAAATATATAAAATAATTTATTGAAATTATTAATAATAAAGAATAATTTATAAGAAATATGTTAAAATAATCACATTTTATTTTATATTTTTATATTATTAAAATTATATTTTTATATTCCTATATTATTATCAATATTATATTTTTATCTTATATTAATATTTTATTATTATATTTTTATGTTGTGTAACATTTATCTATGTGTATTAATTCATAGAATTATCACATGATTAAATATGTAATTTTTACTATAAAAAATAATTATTTTTATTATCTTAAAAAAATGAGTTCTTAAAATTAATAAAATTTATGTATTAACTAAATACAAAAATTAAATAAAGTTTATTATAAAAAACACACATACTTTTCTCAGATTAAGAGTCTCAATTAGCTCTTATTTATAAAAATATATCCGTTATTTAAAACCTCCTTTCTTATCTAAATAATGAATACTTCTAGTAATACAGATTCCTCCTCAACTCCAAGAGAGATATTAAACGAGGAAAACTTTGATATTTGGGCGTACGAATTGAGAACAAATCTCGAAATAAATCACATAGACAAATACATCCAATTCGACGCCAACGAAGAATTAAATGATTTATATGATAAACTCAAATCTAAAAAAGAAGATAAGAAGAATATTGAAAATTCAATTTCTCTAATTAAAGAAAAGGACGGTAGAGCTCGCCAACAAATCTTATGCTCGGTTTCCAAAGAAACCAAAGCCACGTTGATAGGCCTTCGATTAAAATCGGCCTACGAAATGTATAAATATCTAGAAAGCGAATATAATATAATAAATATCAACAAAGTTCCAGATTTATACGACCGTTTAAAAAATCTAAGAGCCAAGACGGACAAAGAAGTAATCAAATTTACTACAGAATTCGAACATCTTTGTAATTTACTCAAAGAATTAGGAAAAACAATAGACGAAGATGAAAAATTCAAATTACTCCTGAAGGGACTCCCAGGGGAATATAAAAACTATGTCAAATTTAATTATAAAGACAATCTTCAAGAGATTGCAAATGAAATCAGAACTATAGCCAAAAGAACCTTAAATGCGGAAGACCCAAAGCCAGTGGAAGAAGTTTCTTTTATAAAAAATGCGAATAATAATCATTCCCAAAATAATTCTAGGAATAATAATCACAATAATTATAATAACAATAACAATAACAATAATTATAATAATAACTATAATAATAACTATAACAATAATAATCGGAGAAGAAGAAACCAGAAAAATAGCAAAATTAACAGGAACAAGACCAAAAGAAATAACGAAAAGTACTGTTCAATCTGTGACAAACATGACCATTTCACAAGAAATTGCTACTTTAATGCAAGGAATCCTAATAATAAAATTAAAGAAATAGCAAGAAAGTTCAGCAATATTAACCTAGCCAAAGATACAATCAACAACCTAGAAATCATTGATGCCCTCAGTGACTATGATGAATCTCAAGAAACCCATGAAAAGAATATCTGACTAGATGGAGAAAATCCATATGACATGTCTCCTGAACCACCAATGAATAACTCTTATGAATCAAATGATTTAATAATCAATTATTTAGGGGACTATAACAAACCTAAAACAAATCCAATCAACTATAATATTTCAAATGAATCAATTCATGATGAACATAAATCAAATATATCAAATAAAATTATGGAATCACGTGATATAATAATCAATAACATAGAAAATAATAATAATCTAGAATTAAACCTTATTGGTAAAAATAAATTAGTAAAAACTCATGATAGTCCACTTCCACCTATGATTCCAAACATAATTACAAACGACTTAAATAGAAAAACTATATATGAATTCATTAACAATCATAAATGTCATCCAGATTATAATAATGGATATGTAATATCCATAGATTCTGGAGCATCTTCAAATATCACGGGATCACATAAAAATCTATGTAATGTTAGAGATTATCATACAAATATGATACTACCAACAAAGGAAAAAGAAATAGTACAAGTTTCAAAAATTGGAGATCTTACGGGATACATCAATAATATTTACTTCATAATAAAAAATGTATTATATTCAGAAGATATAAATGAAAATAAAACATTAATATCATTCAACGATCTTAAAAGACAGTACTTAGCTGATGTTATCATTATTGATAACAATGCATACTTTAGATTAGCAAAACTAAATGGTCAACTTTTATGCATAGAAAAAGAAAACTCAATCAAAATTTGTAATATTTACGTTAATAATAAACAAGGAAATTATAAAACAATATACAGTTTACAAAGTAGCAATCTAGACCAATACTCCTTAAGTATATGGCATAAAAGACTGTGCCATTTCTATAACAATGTAACGAATCTTAAAAATGATACGATATATTTTAAATATTCGTATTTACAATAGTTTTGGGCGCTACACTGGGGAATTGTATTAAATTATATATTCTAATAATAATATTAATTATTTTATTTAATTATTTAAAATTTTTATTTTAGGATATTTGTTTTGTAATATTTTATTTTTATTTTATTTTATTTTATTTTATTTTATTTTATTTTATTTTATTTTATTTTATTTTATTTTATTTTATTTTATTTTATTTTATTTTATTTTATTTTATTTTATTTTTATCATATTAACTATTAATAATTATAATTTAATTATAATATTCTACAATTAATTACTTAAACAACTAATTTTATTAAAACTAATAACTAAACTACTATCTTAACTAATTAAAACATTTTTCTTATATTAAATCAACTATTACTAATTAACATATATCAATAATTTTTTAACAAAAACATTTTTTTTTTTTTGTATAATATTTTTATATATTTTTTTTATAATTATTATCTCTATATTAAATCATAATTGTTATATTTTATATAAACATTAATATAAAAGTTTATATTATAATAATTAAATTTTATACTATAATAATATTATTTTATATGATTTATAATTAATATAATTCATCATTTTTATATAATTAATTTTAATTTTATAATAATATATATTTTACAAACTTTATATAATTAATATAATTTAATAATAATTTTAAAATATCATTATTTTTCTTTTCATCTTGTATCAGAACGCCCACGCTTTAGATCAGACTTCGTCCCTTGAAGTCTAAAGAATATTTGTATGAAATAATAAATTTTAAAATTTATAAGGCATTATTTTTTTTTTTTTTTTGTAATATAATTATATGATTATTATATATATATATATTATATTTTTTTTTTTTTTTTTTTTTTTTTTTTTTTTTTTTTTTAGGTAGTGATTTATTTTAAACTATTATTATTTTTTAAATATTAATATTAATCAGTGATTTCTACAAAACTACTTATATAAGGAATAACATTTTTGGGATGTATATTTCTTTCGGCAACTTCATTAGTAATTGGATCACAAACTGTAACAGTATTAAATTGTTGCTTAACTATTTTTAATGGTCCAATAAAATAAGGGTCCAATTTTCTTCTATTAAAATTCCTGATTAATACTAAATCTCCAGGTTTAAATTCACTTCTTAATCTTTTAATTTGTTTTCTTCTATCTTTCCATAGTTCATTAGCAGTTTCTATATTCCGAATAGCTTCATTAATCCATTTATTATGTGTAATAAATTTTCTTAAATAATATTCTTCATCAGTTTCATCTTCATGTTTTTGATCAACATTAATTGTAAGTTCGAAAGGTTGCAAATCCCTTCTACCATAAAGTAATTCAAAACTGCTATATTTTGTTACTTCATTCTTCGCTGTTCTAAGCGCCCATAAAGCACTAGGTAGAATATCATCCCAATCTTTATTATTTTTTCCTAAAAGCCGCAAATATTTTCCAATTTCTCTATTTCTATTCTCAACTTCTCCATTAGAAGGTGGATGATACGTAGCCACATTATGTACATATACATCATGCAAATCGAGAAAAGCTTTAGTTTTATCTGAAATAAGTTGTGGGCCATTATCTGTAATTAATAACTCTGGTATTCCATGCCTCGAAAACACATTAATTAAAAATCTTATTACATCTTCAGATTCTGTTTTTTCTAATGGTTCAGCTTCCACCCATTTGGTAAGGTAGTCAACTAATACTATGATATATCTATTTCCTCTAGCAGTTGTATATAATGGACCAACTAAATCTAAACCAACTCTTGTGAAAGGCAATCCTGGTGGTGTTGGAATATCTTCAGGGTATTTATTTTGAGGCTGTGGCTTATACATTTGACATTTCTTACAACATTTTATAAATATTTTTATATCTTTATTCATTCCTTTCCAAAAGTAATCTCTTTTTAATCTATGATAGGTTTTATAACAACCTTCATGTCCTACGTTATGTGCTAAATTAATTAATTTCCATTTTTCTTTTTCATCAAAAATTACTCTTCTTAAATTATTATTTTGTTTATAATAAATAATCCCATCTATTTCTACAAATTTTTGTTTTATATAATTATCAATAAAATCATTTAAAAATTTTTCATCATTATTATTATTTTCATTATTATTTATTTCATTATTATTATTATTATTATTATTATTATTATTATTATTATTATTATTATTATTATTATTATTATTATTATTATTATTATTATTATTATTGTAATCATTATTATTAGGTGTAACATTTATTACGAAATTTGTATCTAGATATACATTATTGTTAGATAAAATATTTCTTGAGTAATTTTTATTTATATCATTATTTAACATTTCATTATTATCATCCTTTTGAATGTTATTATTTGTAAAATTATTATTAATTTTATCAATTTTTAAAATATTATTATATTTCTTTTTTCCTATAGTTATACTTCTATGATCTTCTTGTTCATTTTTATTAAGAGATTTTTTGTTAATATTTTTATCAATATTCAAAATTTTATTGAATTTATTATTAATGCTTATATTATTTTGATTTACAATATTATTTTTTTCATTTTCATTTTCTTTTGAATTTTCATTTGTTGTACTCTCATTTTTTATATCTCTAAATAATACATTATTTTGAATTACATTATTATTTAATATTTCGGTTTTAAAGCTTGTTTCCTTTGTTAAATAATTATTATTTTTATATGGATCATGTATATTATTATATTTTGTATTATAATTTTCTTTGTTTTCATTTGAAAAGTTATTTTGAATAATGTTACAATTTTTTAATTTTTCATCTAAGTAATTAATTTTATTATAATTATTATTTTCATTGAGATTATTATTTTTATTCCTATTATTATTTCCAACAATATTATTTTCATTAGGATTATTGCCTTTATCATAATTGCTATTTTTATTACAATTGCTATTTTCATTATGATTATTGTTTTTATTATAATTGTTATTTTTAATATAATTATTATTAGTATTAAAGTTATTATTTTTATTAAACCCATTAATTTCTATTTTTTTATCAGAGATATTATTTTTATTATTATTATTATTGTTTTCATTCTCATATAATTTATGATTGTTTGTGATATTATTTATTTTTATTTTTTTAGATAAATTGCTATTTTTAATAGTATTTTTATTGTCTATTTTTATAAATAAATTGTCATTAGTATTTTCCATACTGATTTTATTTCTTGATTTATTAATTTCATTAGAATTATTATTTCTTATATTCTCTTTTAAAATAATATTTTTAATTGAATTATTATCTTTATTAAAATTGTTTTCCAAAATAATATTTTTATTTTCTTCTACATTCTTATTTTGTATATCTTCACCAGAATTTAATCTTGAAAGTGCATCTGCAATTACATTTCTCCTCCCCTCTTCATATAAAATTTTAACTTTTAAAATACTGAATTCCGTAATCCATTTAATATGACGGCTAGAAGTAGGTTCTTTACTATTGAAAATATAAACTAAGGGTTTATGATCAGTGTACAAAATAGTTTCAAAATTATTACCTGTTAAAAATGGTCTAAATTTCATAACACAATAGTAAGCAGCTAATCCTTCCAAATCCGTAATACTATAGTTTAATTCTGCATTTACTAAGGTACGACTTTCAAAATAAATAGGCTTTTCATCATTATTCTCATCTAACTGAATAAGAACTCCACCAATACCATATTTAGAGGCGTCCGTACGAATAATAAATGGTTTTTCAAAAACAGGAGGTGATAAAATAGGTGCAGAAATTATTTTATTTTTTAATTCAACAAAAGCCTTATTAGTAGTATCAGTCCATACAAAAGGAACATTTTTTTTTGTAAGTTCATATAATGGTTTAGCAATTTGAGCAAAATTATAAATGAATTTCCTATAATAGCCAATAGCACCTAAAAAAGAACGTAGTTGCTTAATATTTTTAGGAGGTAACCAATTCATAATAACATTCACTTTTGAATCAATAGGACTAATTCCTTTAGTAGATAATTTGTGTCCTAATAATTCTACTTCTTCTTTAAAAAAATGACATTTCTCTAAATTAATTTTTAATCCATTATTATGTAGAATTTTGAAAACCTTTTCAAGATCTTTAATATGCTGATCCATTGAGGGAGAATACACAACAAGATCATCGATATAGACAAAGACACAAACACCAATCAAGTCGAAGAATATTCGGTTCATCTCCCTTTGAAAAGTTGCGGGAGCATTACACAACCCAAAAGGCATAACTTGAAAATTAAAATTACCATAAATAGTAGTAAAACACGTAATATCTCTATCATCAGGATGCATAGGAATTTGATGGTATCCTGAAAATAAATCAATTGTTGAAAGAACTGCGGTGTTTCCTACATAATAAAGAATATCATCGATAATAGGAAGGGCATAGGCATCTTTCTTCGTACAGTTATTTACTACTCTATAATCAACGCACATTCTTACTTGACCATTTTTTTTTAACACAAGAACAACTGGTGAAGACCAAGGAGAATTTGAAGGAACAATTAATTTATTGTTAATGAGTTTAATTATTTCTTTTTTTAGAGCATCTGCTTGTACTTTAGAGAGTCTATATGCTCTCTGTTTAACAGGGTGAGTACCAGGAACTAAATTAATTCTATGAGGAAATAATTTAGAATTACCTAAATCATCTGTTTTAACAGCTAAAATATCCGTGTATGATAAAAATAAAATTTTAATTGAATCTCTAATAGAAGAAGGTACTTCAGATAATATGTCGTGTACAAGCGAAATTTTCTTATCATTTTGCAGAGATTTTAAATCAACAAAAGATGAATTATCATCAGAAGTTATTAAAAGAATAGCGGGACAATTTTTTGAATCATTATTAAGAAATAACACATTATTATCAATAGAAAATAAATCATTATTATTAAGAACTTCATCATTAGATAATATTAAATTATCAAAATCACTAATATTTATATTAGAAGTATCATTACACAAAAAATTTGAACACGCACAATAATTGATAATACCATCACAACGCGTAACATAATTTTCAGAATCATTTTTATTAATATTTAAATCATTAACATTAGAAAAATTTACATTATACATTAAATTAGAAAGTTCAATAAAATCACCATTATCATTTTTACGTAATAAAGTATCATCAACTAAATCTAGCACAAATCTATTTTTCTTAAGCGTGTTAATACCAATTAACACGTCGAAAATATCATCTTTTTCTATTTTTCTGAAATAGTCTTTGAAAGTGTAGCCGCCTATTTCAATTTCTAATTCGTATACATCCGAAGAAATATAATTATTAGAATAAGCCTGGAATATTCTTTCCGAAATAGTTCCAACGGCCGTTTTATTTATTTTATACTTCTCGAATGCAGCAGCAGTAATTAAATTAACACTTGCACAAGAATCTAAGAATATTTCTGCGTAGGATCCTTCAATAGTACCATTTACTTTTATAACTTTATAGTCGCTTAACAATGATAAAGCATTTATTAAAAATTCTTTACTGGTACTTTTAATTAATTTTTGTTCTTTGTTAAACCCGGTACGAAATTTAGGACATAAGTCCAATAAGTGTGCCAATTTAAGTTTGACTTCTATATTGGCAACATCTTTAACCAGGTCATTTATATCATAATTATCGACCAAATTGATCATTTTAATATGTTTCTCTAATTTTGACGTCTTAGTATTACCTCCATTTTCATTTTCGTTTGTAGTATTGGATATTATCTCTTTAATTCTATTTAATTTGTTAATTTTTTTTGCGTTTAAAATATTTGGTTGGTTTATATATGATATATCCAAATGTTCCAATTTTTCTGTGCTATTATTACTATCATTATTAGTATTAATATTATCATTAATGTTATTATTATTATTATTATTATTATTATTATTATTATTATTATTATTATTATTATTGATATTATTAGAATTGTCATTATTGTTAATATTATTATTATAATCATCAATATTAATATTATGATTATTATTATTATTATAATTTAAATTATTTGGATCATCCTCTAAATTCATATTATCTTCATCTCGAATATTTCCATTATTATTAATTTCAATAATATCTGGATTTTCTCTAAAATTAACCTTTTTTGTAGAAGAAAGATATTCACCTTCAATTATTTTATTATTATTTAGTTCCTCATTATTATTACTATCATTATAATTATCATTATTATTATTTATTTGTTTCATGGCTGGAGTGTGAATAGGAACTGGATTATCTTTGAGATGAAGCCTTCGTGTTTCTTTATAAGGCCCCTTATATTTTTCTTTATTTTGTTTCCCTTTTCTCTGAGCAGCAAAAACAACTTCATCCTGGAATTCTTCATTGGTATCTCTTAAATAAACATTATTATTATTATTTTTATTATAATTGTTATTATAATAATCATTTTTTTCATTATCATTATCCTTAATATTATTATTACAATTATTATTACAATTATTATAATGATTATTATTATCATCGATATAATAATCATTATTATCATTTCTCATATTAACATTATCACTATTACATTTCATAATACTATTATTATAATTATAATTATAGTTATTGTAATTTTTATAATTATTATTATGATTGTAATTATTAGTATCGTTATTATTATAATTATCATTACTATAATCACTATTACTATAATTATTATTAAGATTCTTATTGTTATAATTACTATTATTATTATTAATATTAACATTATTATTAATATCACTATTATTATTAATATTACTATTATTATTATTAATATAACTATGACTATTATTATTATAATTATTGTTATTAATATTACCTCGATTATTATAATCATCATTATTATAATTATTACCATTATTAACAAAATTATAATTATTATTATAACTACTATTATGATTATCATTATTATTATTATTATTATTATTATTATTATTATAACTATTACTATTATTATCATTATTGTAACGATTATTAATGTAATTATTATTATATGTGTAATTATTATTTTTGTTATTTTTATGGTTATTGTTATTATTAAAGTTATTGTTATTATTAGTATTATTGTTATTGTTACAATTTGGTTTATTGCAATAATTATTATTACTATTATAATTATTATTATCATTATCATTGGAATTAGTATTAAAATTATCTTTTCTATTAACTAAATAAATATTCTCATTGTTTTTATAGTTGTTGTCTTTATTCTTGATATCCATTTCTTCATTATTTCCATAATTTTCATTTCTTTCATTATTATTAATTAGTAAATTATTATTTTTATTTTTAGTATTCTTATAATATATATTATTTTCATTATAATTATTAGGTTCATTAATATTATTATTATTATTATTATAATGATTATGGAAGTTATCATTACAATAATTGTCGTTGTTTATACATAAAAGGGTGGTTTGTTTACTGGAAGTTGGCCTTCTCCCATAATCTATTTTAAATTGCTATCGCTTCTAATATTTTGCTGATGAGGATTTTGATTATCAAAGTACCTAGGATTACTTTTATTTCTTATTTCCTCCATATTTCTTGCATTGTTGTAGTTATCATTGTTATAGTTGTCATAATTAGTATTATTAGTATTATAATTATTATTTCCATAATTACTATTACTATTATAATTATTATTTCTATTATAATTATTATTGTTATTATACATATTATTGTTATTATAATTATTATTGTTATAATTGCTATTAATATAATTATTATTGCTATAATTGTTATTATTATAATTATTATTGTTATTATAATTATTTTTTCCTCTATTGTTGTTGTTCCTAAAATTATAATTACCATTGTTAATATTATTATTATTGGAATTATTATTATAGTTACCAAAATTATTATTATTATTATTATTGTTACTGTTATTGAAATTATTATAATTACTATTATTGCTACTATTAATATTACTGTTATAGAAATTATTATAATTATTATTGTTATTATAATTACTGTTATAATTATTATTACCATATAGAGTATTATAATTATTATTATTATTATTATTAATATTATAATTATTTCCATTATTTCCGTTATTAAACATTCTATTTCCATTATTATTATAATTATTTTCATTATAAAATCCAGAATTAAATTTTCCGAAGGTCATTAATTGATTCTGATCCTGACTATAATTAAGAGATTTATTTTTATTTCTTAAATTTCTTTTGTTACATTCTCTTGCTTTGTGACCTGGTTCGCCACAGAGGTAGCAAGTAAAATTTCTAAATTGATTATTATTATTGTTGTTATTATTATTCCTTGAATTAAATCTTTCTTGACGATATCGACCAGTAGAAAACAGATCAGCGTTGCCCACATAATACGCATTTTGTATAGAATTATCTAAATCCCTATTTCCTTCGGTCAATCCTCTATATAATGGATGTTCTAATAAAGAATTTTGACAATTAGAATTATTTTGGAAGACCATAGAAGTGTTGAGAAATTCATTATTTCCTATGGTCCTTTTTTCGGCTTTCTCGGCTCTTACAGCCACTTCAAAAGCATCCGACAAGGTATCACATTCGGCTAAGAGAATTTGAGAATGAACATATATTCTTGATTTTATTGAATTTAAATAATCATCGACTGATATAATCTTCTGATAATCTCTATCTAATCGATGATACAAGGTTAAATAACGGTAGTTAAAATTCTTTATATTTTCATTTGGTTTTATTTTCAGATTTTTTAAAACTGAGCATTTATCAGCCGGTTTTATATCCATATACTTTTCAATAGCTGATTGCACTTCTTTATAGTTTGGATACCTTGTGATATTATTCCGAGTGGTTACTAATGATTTCAAAACGTTCCTCAAGTCAGCCTCCACGGCTATTTTTAGCCATACAAAAATTCTAGATGAATCTTGGATGTCATGCATTTCCATGACACCCTTAAAATCTTCTATCCATGTGTCTATGTCTTTACCATAGTCACATAGATATGGTAGATCACGTTTTACTTTGGAAGCGTCAACCATTATTAATTAACTACTAAAAAAGGAAAAAAAATGAAACAAAACTTATATTTAATACGTAATTTATTTTCTTATTTAATTCGACTTATCTCTAATATTATTTATTTATTTTTACTATTATATATATATATATATTTTAATAAAAAAAAAATAATTTTTTTTTTTTTTTTTTTTATAATATTATTATTATTTTCATATAATTTAATAGTGCAGCGCCCGGATTCTCCACCAAAAATATGATACGATATATTTTAAATATTCGTATTTACAATAGTTTTGGGCGCTACACTGGGGAATTGTATTAAATTATATATTCTAATAATAATATTAATTATTTTATTTAATTATTTAAAATTTTTATTTTAGGATATTTGTTTTGTAATATTTTATTTTTATTTTATTTTATTTTATTTTATTTTATTTTATTTTATTTTATTTTATTTTATTTTATTTTATTTTATTTTATTTTATTTTATTTTATTTTATTTTTATCATATTAACTATTAATAATTATAATTTAATTATAATATTCTACAATTAATTACTTAAACAACTAATTTTATTAAAACTAATAACTAAACTACTATCTTAACTAATTAAAACATTTTTCTTATATTAAATCAACTATTACTAATTAACATATATCAATAATTTTTTAACAAAAACATTTTTTTTTTTTTTGTATAATATTTTTATATATTTTTTTTATAATTATTATCTCTATATTAAATCATAATTGTTATATTTTATATAAACATTAATATAAAAGTTTATATTATAATAATTAAATTTTATACTATAATAATATTATTTTATATGATTTATAATTAATATAATTCATCATTTTTATATAATTAATTTTAATTTTATAATAATATATATTTTACAAACTTTATATAATTAATATAATTTTGTTAAAAAGTAAACAGGTTGAATTTAACGAGGAATCAGGTTGATATATCTATATAATATAACTATATAGATATAAGTAAATTACTAAAATAAAAGAGTTATAAAGTTAAATTTGTTAATTTAACACTTAATTAAAACTAATAATTGGTTTGATATGATAAAAATTTTTATTTATTAATAAAAATATATAGTTATATTATAATAGGTTAACTATAACCTTACAAAGGACAAAAAGATAAATTTGAATTTTCTTTTTATACTTTGTAGGTTTGAGAATATTGATAATAATAATATAAAGTTGATAATAATAATATTTAGTATAAGAATATGTTTAATATAAATAAATTATATTTTTTAATCTAATATATTAGCTAATATATATAATATAATATTAAATTTAAATATTTAATATAGTAATTAATAATTAATAATTAATTAAATCAATATAACATAAATTAATACATAAACATTAATTTATGAATCAAGGATGACATGACCAAATGATTCATGTTAATAAATATTTTATTTATTAATAATATTTAAGTTTAATATGATATCATTAGAATCAGTAGGCCTAAGCTGGTCCTAAGATGATCAAATAACTTATAATATTATAAAATAAATAAAATTTAAAGAATAATTAATGAATTATAAATTTTTATTAATTATTTTGTTTTTAATAATTTTAATTGAAATTAATTGAAATTGAAATTTAATTCAGTTGTAATTTCGACAACGCCCTTCCACAAAAATCGGATTCCAGACGATTTTGTGTAACGTTACATAAAGAAATTATTATATTTATAAAATTGTATATTTTAAAAAATTTTTTTTTTTTTTTTTTTTTTTTTTTTTTTTTGAAGTAAAAAGGTCACATGAGTCCTTTAAAGAACACATTACAAGTGGCCATTTCATGGAAATTTCGAAATTGTCAAAATTTACTGAAATTAAAATTTTGTTATAAAATTAAATATCGAGAAATATAATGGTGTGAATTTTATTAAAAATTTCGTTGAAAAAATGTAAAATTGAAATTTTGAAATTGAAATTGAAATTTCATCTTAATTTTATGCATTAAATTGAAAATTTTTAAATATAGTGAAAATTTATAATTTAATGAATATAATAATGTAAAAATAAATAAAGTATTATTAAATTTCGATTTTTTAAAAATTTTTGAAATTTTGAAATGTAAAATTTTAAATTAATTAATTTAATTTTGAAATATTATTATTATTTAATATACTATTTATAGCTTAAGTATAATAATTTTTTTTTTTTTTTTTTTTTTTTTTTTTTTTTTTTTTTTTTTTTTTTTTTTTTTTTTTTTTTTTTTTTTTTTTTTTTAATTATAAGAAAGAGAAGTGAATTTTCTATTATTCTTTAAATATTCTTGATATATTCTTTGATTCCTTGGATTATTTTCAACTTCATAAGAAGGCACCCAATTACTTGAACTTTTATATTTGTATCTAACTCTATATTCGTAGCAGTTTTTCTTGTAGTTTGTCCTAAATCCAGAAATTTCAATAATATCATTAATGGATTCATTGTGCGAACTTCTATTTAAAAACTTTTGCGGAGTTGGGACATAAGGTTCCAATTCAGAGATATGAAAGATTGGATGATGTTTTGGAAAAGGTGACTTTTTAAGATCAATTTTATAATTATTATTCTCTAAAACATCGATTACCTTGTAAGGTCCATATTTGCAAGGAGCGAGTTTAGAACAATCTTCAATATTTAAGGAAGGAGGTGCTTGAATCCAAACCAAGTCACCTTCTTTTATTACAGGAGGTGGCATCCTTTTCTTATCCGCATAATTTTTATATAATTCTTTAGATCTTAATAAGACATCTTTAATATGATTAAAACTTGTACTTACATTTTTAATAAATTTACTATTAGTATCAACTTGGGGTAGTAAGAAATATTCGTCCATAGATGGATGAAATCCATAGTTAATAAAGAAAGGTGTTTCTTTTGTAGATTCATTGACTGAATTATTATAAGCGAACTCTGCAAGATAGATCCAATTAATCCAATCGTCGTGATAATAAGATCTTGAATAAGCTCTTAAATACTGTTCAATAAAGGAGTTACATCTCTCAACTTGACCAACAGTCTCATGATGATCTGTTGTAGCTAATTTGGATTTAATATTAAGTAATTTCATGAATTCTTTCCAAAGTGCACTTGTAAACTGAGGACCTCTATCTGTATACATATCATAAGGAAGGCCATGTAATTTATAAACATTATTCATAAATGCTTTGGCAGTTTGTTTTGCATCAGGAATTTGTTTGAAAGGTATTAAGTGAATCATTTTAGAGAAACGATCCACTACAACCATTATTACCGTATATCCCTTTGAATCCGGGAGGCCACATAAAAAGTCAACTTCTATAGATTTCCAAGGTCTATCAGGTGTTTCCAACGGTTGTAGAAAGCCATATTTCCTATGTCTATTAATTTTGTTTCTTGCACAACATTCACAGGAATTGACAAATTTTATAACATCATCTTGCATTTTGGGCCACCAAAAGTTTCTTGTAATTAATTCAAGAGTTCTTTTAATTCCAAGATGACCAGCGGAAGGCTTTTCATGATATTTAGTTAAGATTTCTAATCTTAAAATTTCAGGAATATAAATTAAATTATTATATAATATAATATTATCCTTTATTTTGAACTTATTCATTTTCCTAAAGGGTTTATAGGACATATCATTTTTAATATTCTGTGGGCTAAAATAGAGTCTAATATCATCAGCTGTGGCATCTGTTTTTGTAGCTTCTATAATTCTTTCTAAAAGATCGCTAACAAGACCAATAAAACATGGAACTTCCTTTACATTTTTTATGTCAAGAATATTTTCGGTTTTAGTTTCTTCATTATTTTTTATATAATCTGGTCTTCTTGAAAGAGAATCAGGTTTTCCATTATTGGAACCTTGTCTATAAATTAATTCAAAATTATATTCTTGGAAGAACATATGCCATCTATGTTGCCTTTGATTACCAATTTTACCACCAAGGGTATATAATAAGTTCCTATGATCAGTATAAACAGTTACTTTGTATTTCGCACCAAGTAATAAATGTCTCCATGCCAAAAAGGCTTCTCTAATAGCTAACAACTCCTTGTCTGTAATAGTATAATTAATTTCTGCACCTTGTAAGCTTCTTGAGAAATATGCAACTGGATGTAATTTATTATTATCATCCTTTTGTGATAAAACAGCACCAAGGGCAAAGTTACTTGCATCACATTCAACAATAAATGGTTTATTATTATCCGGATGGAATAAAACTGGAGAACTGGTTAATCTTTTCTTTAATTCTGAGAATGATTCTTCACATTTGTTATTCCAATTAAATTTAATATTTTTTCTGGTTAAATTATGTAAAGGTTTTGCAATTTTTGCAAAATCTTTAACAAATCTTCTATAATAATTGCAAAGACCTAAAAACCTCTGTACGTCCTTTAAGTTATTTGGTTGAGGCCAGTCTTTAATTGATTCTATTTTCTTCGGATCGGTAGTGACACCTTGACCTGATAATACATATCCAAGGAATTCAACTTTCTCTTTATCAAATTCGCATTTTTCTAATTTTGCATATAAGTTATTATTAATTAATGCTTGCAAAACCTCCCTAACTTGTTTATGATGTTCTTTTAAATCTTTGGAGTAGATTAAAATATCGTCTAAATAAAGAATAACACTTTTTTCTAAATATGGTCTTAGTACCGAATTAATAAACGATTGAAAAGTAGCTGGTGCGTTTTTTAAACCAAATGGCATAACTAAGTATTCATAGTGACCATATTTAGTTCTGAAAGCTGTCTTGTATTCATCCCCTTCCTTAATACGGATTAAATTATAGGCTGAACGTAAATCTAATTTTGTAAAATACTTTGCTCCTTTAACCTTTTCAATAATTTCATTAATAAGAGGTATGGGGTACGAGTTTCTTATAGTAACAGCGTTTAACTTCCTATAGTCTACGCATAACCGAAGTGTACCATCTTTTTTCTTTTGGAATAGAACTGGATAACCTGCAGGTGATTCAGATGGTCTAATAAATCCTTTTTTTAGGTTTTCTTTTATATATTCTTTCAAAACTTTATTTTCCTCTTCGGTTAAGGGATAGATTGGACCATAGTGAAGGGAAGCGTCCTTCTCCAGCACTATTTTGCAGTCGGTTAAACGATGTGGGGGAAGTTTATCGGCTTCGGCTTTACTAAAAACAATAAATAGATCGCGATATTGAGGCGGAATATCTTCAATATTTGGATCTTCATTGTCATTTTTATTAATTTCTTTATTTGATAAGAAGGAATATATTAAAAAATTGTAATTATAGTCATTGTTTAAATTAAAATTGTTTTTTAAATATTTATTTTGTTTTTTGAAATAATATTTATATTTATTAATAAAATAATGATTTTTATTAAAAAATTTTTTATAATTAAATTTATCACAAAATTTTGAAAATTTATTAAGGTTAAGGTTATTAAGTTTTTTATTAAAAAATTTTTTATTATAATTAAACTTCTGATCAAATTTTTTTAAATTTTTTGAAAAATTTTTATAATTAAATTTTTTTATTGATTTATTAAAAAGTAAATAATTTTTTAAAATTTTATTTTTCATCGACTGTAGATATAAATTGTTTTTGCAATATTTATTAGGATTTTTGTTATTTTTATTTGAAAAATAATAATTTAAGTAAGAATATAATATATTCTTATCATAATTATAGTGAATTTTGAATTTTCGCATGAATTGATTACCAAAAAGTAGATCAGTTGGTATGCAATTTGTTATTAGAAATTTTTCATTGTAATTTTTAAAATAAAATTTTTTATTCTTTTGTATTTTTATTTGAAATTTTAGCCAAACGTACTGATCTATCTTAGTAGTAGAACCAGATATACCTTTGACTGAAATTTTATTTTTTAAATTATAAATTTTTAAATTTAGTTTTTGAACTAAATTTTTTGTAATAAAATTACAAAATGATCCAGAATCTAGCATAGATTCAGATGTAATTTTTTGGTTATTTTTAATTTTTAATTTATTATTATTAATTGGTAGTCTTGTTGGAATGTAGCAATGGAATAAAAGAAAAGTTGAAGGTAGTTTTTGGGTTGTGATGTTATCAAATGAAGGAAAGTTATAATAAATTGTTTTTACATTTTTTGATGAATTGGACTCCGAGTGAAGTCCTTCATTTAGTTTTTTGAATTATTATTATTTGTACTATTATTACTGTTATTATTAATTTTATTAAAGTTATTATTATTATGGACTTTATTATAATTATTATTATAATATTTATTATAATTGTTATTATTATTATATTTATTATTATTGTTGTTGTTGTTATTGTGGACATTAGAAGGCTTTTTCTTTAAATTTTTATTACCATTAGATTTTAATTGACCTTTAGATTTCAAGGAATTTTCGTAAAGAATACATCTAGTATAAATAGTACTAAGATCAGAAGGAAATTCATCCATTTTTTCTATTTCTTCCTGGAACCTTGGGTGCAATCCATTATAAAAGAATAAAACTAAAGCTTCTTCATTCCAATTCAAACATGTTGTAAGGGTTCGAA
Organism: Neocallimastix lanati (nom. inval.); assembly: GCA_016946835.1. NCBI lineage: Eukaryota > Fungi > Neocallimastigomycota > Neocallimastigomycetes > Neocallimastigales > Neocallimastigaceae > Neocallimastix > Neocallimastix lanati (nom. inval.). Next base: position 1,294,909 of record JACVTC010000033.1, read on the forward strand.
ATTCATCAATATAATCATTAATTTTCCCAAATGTGTGAGAAATTTTTGCGAGTTGGATCATGGCTAATTTCTTACTGGCAACATTATTAAAAGCTTTCCTTAATTCTTTAATCAATTCTTCTAATGTTGCTGGACTTCTATCTTTATATTTGGCATAATACCAATTACGAGCACCATCTCTTAAGCGTGACTTAACATAATTAATTTTTACATCCATAGTAGATTCACAGTTAGGATAAGTCTTAAAAGTATCTTCACAGAGCTGACAAAAGAGATCGGTTTCCTTAGTATCCCCAGTGAAAAATCCAGGTTCTGGGACTTCTTGAAGTGTATTGGGAATAGTATTCCTCATTATTACATCATTGTCTGCCTCTCTTCTTGTTGATATAGAAGCGTTATCATCTTGATTTTGAGAAGCATTAACATTAGGAATAAAATCGAATTTCTGATTTAAAATGCTGGTAATAGAAGAAAGTTGTTTTATGATATTCTTGTTATCCCTATTTAAAGTAAAAAGTTTCTTTTGAAGATCTTCATTATATTTATTAAAATCTTCTCTTGATAAGAATGTAACTTCTGCATCTTTTGCCAGTTCAGAGACAGTAATCTGAGCGTCTGTTCTTAGCTTATTTACTTCCGACATAGGAGCAAAGTCAGGATAGGAGTTTGCCCACACGTTATTATAAAGGGACATATCAAGGTGATTCTCTTTTCTAAGGTAAGGTTATTGTTAAAAAGTAAACAGGTTGAATTTAACGAGGAATCAGGTTGATATATCTATATAATATAACTATATAGATATAAGTAAATTACTAAAATAAAAGAGTTATAAAGTTAAATTTGTTAATTTAACACTTAATTAAAACTAATAATTGGTTTGATATGATAAAAATTTTTATTTATTAATAAAAATATATAGTTATATTATAATAGGTTAACTATAACCTTACAAAGGACAAAAAGATAAATTTGAATTTTCTTTTTATACTTTGTAGGTTTGAGAATATTGATAATAATAATATAAAGTTGATAATAATAATATTTAGTATAAGAATATGTTTAATATAAATAAATTATATTTTTTAATCTAATATATTAGCTAATATATATAATATAATATTAAATTTAAATATTTAATATAGTAATTAATAATTAATAATTAATTAAATCAATATAACATAAATTAATACATAAACATTAATTTATGAATCAAGGATGACATGACCAAATGATTCATGTTAATAAATATTTTATTTATTAATAATATTTAAGTTTAATATGATATCATTAGAATCAGTAGGCCTAAGCTGGTCCTAAGATGATCAAATAACTTATAATATTATAAAATAAATAAAATTTAAAGAATAATTAATGAATTATAAATTTTTATTAATTATTTTGTTTTTAATAATTTTAATTGAAATTAATTGAAATTGAAATTTAATTCAGTTGTAATTTCGACAAATTTAATAATAATTTTAAAATATCATTATTTTTCTTTTCATCTTGTATCAAAAATGTTAAGGTTCGGAGAGAGGGAAAAATAAAAATAAGTATTAATATAAACAACAAAAAAAATAAACAAACAAGAAAATTAATAAACAAAATAAATTTTTGTTTTATAAATCCTTTATTAAAATTTTATTTAAAAATTACAATATTAATTTACAATATAAAAAATACAATTTTTTTTACTGTTATTTATATTTTTTTTTTTCTTAAAATAATAGAAATGGTAAAGCCATTTCTTTGTATAATAAAAATTAATTATTAAATATTTTATATTAATTTTTTATTATTAATATAATTATTATTTAACTTATAATAAATAATACTTATATATTAATCTATTACTAATTATTTATTACTAATCTACTTAATTATATATTTTAAAAGACAAATTTTTTTATTTTACAGAAGTTAATTCTGTGGTTTAGTAATATTTATTTAATCCTAAAGTTTAATTTTACTAAGTTTAGAAAAATAATATTATTTAAATTATTAATATAAAAATTATAATCATTTCATCAAATTTATAATATAATATTTATAATAAAACATATAATAATAATATAATTATTTCCTTTTATGTTTAATCTTTTATTAGTAATCATTAATACAATTTTTTTAATTTGGAATTTTCCAAAGAAATAATTGATATTGATAAGTTTAATATTAATAAAAGAAATATTGATAAGATTTTGATAAACTATAAAGAAAATTGATAAAATAAACTATATAATATTGATAAGGATTTTAATAATAATAAAATATAGATAAGAATAATAAAGGTAGCATAGATAAGGAATTAATTTTAAATATACTTTTTTAAATAGTATAATTTAATTTGTACTAATTAGGAATATAGATTAATTTATTAGAATATAGAAAGTTCCAAAAGAATAAAGAATCAAATAATTTGTTTAAGGGTTAAATGAATCATTTAAGATGCATAACCAAAAGAACATTATTTGGGCATTCTTTATCAAGATGCCCCCACTAAGACTCAAGCTATACAGAAGCTGAGTTAAACTTTACTATATTCTTTAAATGGACATTGCGGTTCATTTGGATTCCAGATTTAGGGTCCACAAGAGTTACCGTATTGAATTGTTTCTTTAATACTTGAAGGGGTCCAACAAAATATGGTTCAAGTTTGGTTCTAGAAAAATTTCGGACTAAGACTAAGTCTCCAGGCCTAATATTTTTAGCTTGATTCATGCTGTTCTTGCTTTCTCTTCTATTGGCCCAATATTTATTCGCATTTTTCACATTTGCAGCGGCTTCTGTTGTCCATAAGTAGTGGTTAACAAACTTTTCGAGTAAGATCTCATCAGATGACTTGTTTATTCCTATAGTAGGTCTTGCAGCGATATCGAAAGGTTGCTGGTCTTCTCTTCCATATACCAGCTCGAAACTTGAATGATTAGTGACAGAATTCTTGGTAGTACGAAGGGCCCATAAAGCAGAAGGTAGTACTTCATCCCATTCCTTGTGCTTTTCACTTAGAAGTCGAAGTAATTTTCCTATCTCTTTGTTTCTATTCTCTGTGAGTCCATTAGTTTCAGGGTGATAAGTGGTACTAAATTTCACGTATACATCATAGAGATCGAGGAATATCTTGGTCATATCGGAAGTAAATTGGACACCATTGTCCGTAGTAATCACTTGAGGTACTCCATGGCGTGCAAAAACATTGATAAGGAATTTTATAACTTCTTTAGAGGTTACATTTTCTGTAGGTTCGGCTTCAACCCACTTGGTGAAATAATCGACTACCACCATAATATATTGATTGTTGTTGGAAGTTTTCTCTAAAGGTCCAATTATATCAAGACCAAGGTGAGTAAAGGGTCCTTCCACTTCAGTTGGAATATCTTCTGTTGGTTTTGGATATGGTTGAGGTTTATTCAATTGGCACTTTTCACATTTAGCTATAATCCTCTTAATGTCGTTTACCATACCATTCCAGTAATAGCTTTTCCTAAGTCGTTGATAAGTTTTGTGATAACCTTCATGACCGATTTGGTGGGCTTCTAGAATTAGCTTTAATTTTTCGTTAAGATCAGTAACTAATTTTCGGTAGATATTTCCATCTATGAAATATTCAACACCATCGATTATAGTAAACTTTTCTTCAATAAATTCTTTTACTACTTTAGATAAAAGAGATTCGTCGACTTCTTTTGTAATTTTGGTAACTAATACCTTCTTGTCAGTGTCATTCTTCATTCTTGATAGGGCATCTGCAATAACATTCTTTTTACCTGATTCATAGCAGATTTCAACCCCCAAAAGGTTAGCAGCCATGCACCATCTAGTTTGTCTAGCATTTGTTGGTTCTTTCTTGTTGAACAGTCCGACTAAGGGTTTATGGTCTGTATATATAATAGTTTTATGAGGATTTCCCATTATATATGATTTGAATTTAGTTAAGCAGTAGAATAAGGCTGTTCCTTCTAAATCAGTTATTCCGTAATTTTTCTCACTTTTGGTTAGTGTTCGACTCGTATAATGAATTGGGTGTTCTTTGTTAGTTTCTTCATTCTTTTGTAGTAGTACACCACCTACTCCATCATAGGACGCATCAGTTCTTATAATAAACTCTTTATTGAAAGAAGGGAATTTTAGAATTGGGGCATTCATTAATTTTTCCTTAAGCATTTTAAAGCTTTTCTCTTGTTCATCTTTCCATTGGTACTTAACACCTTTTCGCAATAACTTACAAAGAGGAGCTGTGATCTGTGCATATTTATCGATAAAAGTTCTGTAGTATCCAATTGCTCCTAAGAAGGATCGTAATTCATGGAGATCAGTAGGTGCTATCCATTTTTTAATAGCTTCTATTTTGCTATCCAGAGGACTTAAGCCTTTGTCAGATACCTTGTGACCTAGAACTTCTACTTCAGATTGCATGAAAGAACATTTTTCAATGTTGATCTTGAGTTTATGTTCCTTGAATACGTCTAATACTTTCTTAATGTGATCGAGATGTTCTTCAACTGTTTTTGAATAGATCAAAATATCGTCAATGAAGTTAAAAACAAATTCACCAATGTAAGGAAAGAGAATCTTATTCATTTCTCTTTGGAAGGTAGCAGGAGCTCCAGTTAATCCGAAAGGCATTACCTTGAATTGGTAATTACCAAACTTAGTAGTAAAACTGGTTACTTCAACGCTTTCTTCATCCATTAGTATTTGATGGTAACCAGAATAGAGATCCATTGTAGTAAAAATTTTGGCTCCATCTAAGCTATCGAAAATTTCATCAATATTTGGCAAAGAGTAAGAGTCTTTAATGGTAACATCATTTACTTTTCGGTAGTCGATACACATTCTCCACTTTCCATTATGTTTAGGAACTAAAACTACTGGTGAGGACCACTCTGAATACGACGGTTCAATTAGTTTCTTATTGATCAATTTGGTAAGTTCTTCTTTTAGAATATCAGATTTATATTTGGTTACTCTATAATATTTCTGTTTAATTGGTTTTACACCAGTTTTTAATCTAATTTTATGTGGTGATAAGTCAGAAGGAGTTAATTCTTCAGATGAGGTGGCTATAATTACTAAATAATCCTCAAGCAGTTGTATAATTTGTTCTCTGAACATTTTATTAAGGGTGTCAGTGAACTTTTTGTTATGAATATATTCTTTAGGAGGTAAACCTTCTATTTTCTTAAGATCGTTGTTGTTTTCATCAGGTATTGCTTTTAATACACACATTAATTTTTCTTCTTCATCATAAGTGTTGTTAATTGGAGCTATCACATCAATAAGTCCATTATCATTCATATAACAGAGACTATACAATGTTGGATGGATAAATAATTTATAATCTACTAAAGTTTTTAAATTAATAAGAATATCATAGAACGGGTCTTCTTTATCAACTACTCTGCATTTAGCTATCATTTCAAAGTTATTAATTTTTAAGGGAATTTGGACAATGTAATCTTCTGAGTATTCTTCATTTTGGGTAGCTAATCGAATTCTACCGCAACTAACATCGATAGGTTCATAAGTTGTAGGAAGTTTATCCAAAAATTGCTGTGTTACAATATTAAGGTTACTACAGGAGTCCATTAAAGCTTTTCCTTTTACTCCATCTACCTCAACGTCTACCATTGCGATATCATCTTCATTAGGTTCTATATTCTTACTCTTATATGTATGATCAATATTATTTACTAAGATAGTCGTAGCACAAACATTGTTTACAGCACCAGAAATTTTTGTTTGGTCTTTTTCAAATTTTAAGCCTTGTATGACTTTGGTCTTTACTTTTGGAGACACATCTAGTAGTTGGGCTAAGGTAATATTACATTTGATGTTATTCAGATCTTCAATAACATCATAAGGTTTTTGATTCGCAATCATTTGAAGAATTCTTGGTACTCTTGCAGTTTTGGTTATAGAAGATTTATTATTAATTTTATCATTCACCAATTTTGTTAAAGTTTGTTCTGTTGTATTATCAGGAGTATTATTTGAAGTAATATCAATAATATTATTAGTTTCTGATTTGTCAATTTCAATAATTTTAACTTGTCTTTTTGAAGTATTAGTTCGTTCTTTATCACGTAGCTCTTTTTCTTTTTCCTTATTAATTAAAGGTTGCGTAAGTATTGATGGGTGAATCTGACTCCGAGTTGATTTTTGCTTTGGGTTTTCCATTAGTTCATTTTCTTTTTTCTTTCTTAATGCAGGTGTTGCAATTGGTCTAGGATTATCTTTAAGACTTCGATGTATTTTCTTTCCTGGACTAGATTCTAGTTTGTCATCTTTTTTTCGTTTAATTGCAGCGCATAAATAACTTTCATTTTCTTCTAAGTCAGATTTACTTACTTTTTCAGTATGAAATTCTTCTTCATTTTCTGATTCTGATTCCATACTTATTACTTCTTGAAGGTGATTTTGTTGTGGTTCTTCTAAGGTTGATTGAAATTTGACTGAAGCAATTTTATTGACAATGGGAGTGCTTCTTCTCCCTTTTAGTGATTTAAATTTTTATTTTCGAAATATTCTTGGCGATTTTTATCAACAATCGCTTTAAGCTTAGGACAGTTATTCTGATAATGACCTTTTTCCGTACAGAAGAAACATGTACTAATAGTTAAGTTTTTCATTCGTTTTGTTAGATCTTCAACATCTGAATCTTTTACTGGCTTTCTTCGTTCTGAGAAAGATTTCTGTTTAAATTTCTTTTTATTAAAATTGGAGGGCTTATTATAGTGAGGATAAGTATTTTCGTCTGAATCATAAGCAATTTTAGGAATAAGTCTATCTACTTTCTCCGCTATTTCAAAGGCTTTATTGAGAGAAATATTATCCTTAAGGGAAACTCTTTTCCATGCCTCTTTATTATTTTGTAATGAGTCGGCATAGTCTAATACACTAATTCGTTTTCTTCTTTTAATATCCAACTTGTGGTAAAGAGTTCGGTAGCGTATATTAAAATCTTTCACTTTTTCGTTCCTTTTAATTTTAAGTGCACGAAGTTCTCTGAGTAGAACATTTTGATCTTCTTTTAGGCCATAGAATTTTTCTAATTCGTCCACAATTTTGTCTAAACTTGGGAAATTATGAATATTGTCATCACCGATGTTATTATCTTCGTCATTATCATCATCACTAAAGATATTATCATTTTCCATATCTTGGATGATTTCTCTTATTTCACCGGTAGAAGTCAAAATACAAGCTATAAATATTGTTTCTGGATCAACCACTTGCTGATATCTGATCCATAATTTTAGTTCAGAGGCCCAGGATTTTATATCTAAGTTGTCTTTACTAAGTTTTTCTATTCCCTTAAGTTCCTTCTTTAAGTCTTTAAAATTAATTCGACTATTATTTATAGCTACTGGACTGGGAATAGAGGGTGATGCACTAGACGAGCCACCACTATCAGAAGAAGAGTTTTCCGACATGTTTGAATTTATTGAAAGAAGTAGTAATGAATCAAGTAGAGTATACAAGGTTAATAGTTATATTAAAAAAAATATTTTTGTGTTACCAGGTAATAAAGATTTGATTAATAACCTCAATGTATTTTTCTTGAGTAGTAGAGTTTTATTTTTTTATAATAAATTAGCCAAAAGTTATCAATTTAATTATTTTGAATAAGTAGTAAACAATGGATTCAACAACCAAATAAATTTAAGATATAAACTAGCGTCAACTTGACCACCAAATATATCAATTCGTAGAATAGTTAAGCTCGAATTCCCCTTCGACCCACTTAACGATGAAAATATATTAATAATTTACTAGTTGAGCTCGAATTCCTCTTCGACCCACTCAACAGAATTTTTTTTTTTTTTTTTTATTTGAATTTACTTAAATTTTTTTTTTTTTTATTTAGAAGCTTATTTTTATAAAAAAAAATTAATTTAATATTGTTATTATCAAGTTGAATTACCGACCAAGTTATATTATAAACTACTAGCTTATGGGTCTTTCGTCCGATAATATTCATTCCGTCACCTTATTCACGTGATCTATGTTCCGTCACACGCTTCAGGATCTTAATATTACCCCTACTATCCCCCTCTTGACAGCTAGTAAGGCTTGTTTATGCTGAATATAACTTGTTTAATTCAATCTTGATAAGAAAAGAATATTTCAATTATCAATATTAAATTAAACAAAGTAGCTTCCTCAAATGTTCTTTTTCAATTCTATTTAAAATTTTTGGATATTTATTAGAATAAAAATATTATTAATATTATTATTTGTATTATAAAAAAAAAATTTTTTTTTTTTTATTTATTACTCTAAAAAAAAGTTAAAATTTAAATTATAAAATACTTAAAAAAAAATTAAATTTTATCATTAATTAATTATTTCTTGAACAACGGCATTTCCGGAAATTTTCCGTACTTAAAACAGAACGTAGAGTGGTAGTATGTAAGTCAACCCAGCTCGCCTATTACGGCTTCATGTGGTGCTTACACCAGGCGCTTCTGCTTACTATTAAACAGAACGACCAGAGCTTAAGAATAATTGTCACTACAATTAATTCTTAAGAGTAATTAACCCGAAAACCCTCTACTTCTTGAGTTCTGAGATAAGTACGCTTCTAAATCGTACTAACTCCAATGCCCAAGAAAAATAAAAAAAAGATAAAATTTAAAATTTATTCGAAGCTTCACGGATAATATAAATTATCTAACACTTCAAAATATAAAAAAAAATTGTTTTTTTAAGAAAAATATATTTATTTTAATATTATTTATATTATCTTATTTTTAATTTTATTCTCCCCGATATCTCCACCAAATTTTATGTTAAGGTTCGGAGAGAGGGAAAAATAAAAATAAGTATTAATATAAACAACAAAAAAAATAAACAAACAAGAAAATTAATAAACAAAATAAATTTTTGTTTTATAAATCCTTTATTAAAATTTTATTTAAAAATTACAATATTAATTTACAATATAAAAAATACAATTTTTTTTACTGTTATTTATATTTTTTTTTTTCTTAAAATAATAGAAATGGTAAAGCCATTTCTTTGTATAATAAAAATTAATTATTAAATATTTTATATTAATTTTTTATTATTAATATAATTATTATTTAACTTATAATAAATAATACTTATATATTAATCTATTACTAATTATTTATTACTAATCTACTTAATTATATATTTTAAAAGACAAATTTTTTTATTTTACAGAAGTTAATTCTGTGGTTTAGTAATATTTATTTAATCCTAAAGTTTAATTTTACTAAGTTTAGAAAAATAATATTATTTAAATTATTAATATAAAAATTATAATCATTTCATCAAATTTATAATATAATATTTATAATAAAACATATAATAATAATATAATTATTTCCTTTTATGTTTAATCTTTTATTAGTAATCATTAATACAATTTTTTTAATTTGGAATTTTCCAAAGAAATAATTGATATTGATAAGTTTAATATTAATAAAAGAAATATTGATAAGATTTTGATAAACTATAAAGAAAATTGATAAAATAAACTATATAATATTGATAAGGATTTTAATAATAATAAAATATAGATAAGAATAATAAAGGTAGCATAGATAAGGAATTAATTTTAAATATACTTTTTTAAATAGTATAATTTAATTTGTACTAATTAGGAATATAGATTAATTTATTAGAATATAGAAAGTTCCAAAAGAATAAAGAATCAAATAATTTGTTTAAGGGTTAAATGAATCATTTAAGATGCATAACCAAAAGAACATTATTTGGGCATTCTTTATCAAAAAATTAGAAATTAGAATGCTGGCATAGTGGTTAGTCACTATGACCTCAGCCTGAACCACTAGGGTTCGACTCACACCTTTACTAAAATTTTATATCATTTAAATTTTAAAGAATTTTTATACTTCATTTCTGTATTTGTTTCTGTATTTGTTTCTGTATAAATTTCTGAAAAAATTAACAAAAGAAATTCTTAGAAATTAATAGAAACAAATCAGATAGAAATTCTATTTTAATTTATCTTTTATCATTATTTCTTTTAGATTCTTTTTAACCGAAAATAATCAATTTTTATGAAACTTTTTAATGATTTTATGGTTTTAAATTTTTATGGATTTAAATTTTGAAAAACTATAAATAGGAGTGAATTTCGCAGCCAAAAAAAAAAAAAAAATATTCTAAAAATTGTGTTTTTATTAATTATTGAATTAATTAATAAGTAATTCGAAATATTACAATAATTAATCTTTATAATTAATATTTTTAAATTTCTTAATTAATAAAACTATATTTTAAAAAACCAAATTACTTATTAATCAAAAAGTGCTTACCTATTGTGTTACACTCTTTAAAACACGGATATTCCAATATTCGTTACAATAAAAACACCACTAAACTAAGCACAATACCTTTGCACTTTTACTCTTTTTGGAACCCCGTTAAGGAATCCCATTTTCTACTACTATTTTTGGAACCCCGTTAAGGAATCCCATTTTCTACTACTATTTTTGGAACCCCGTTAAGGAATCCCATTTTCTATTACTCTTTTTGGAACCCCGTTAAGGAATCCCATTTTCTACTACTATTTTTGGAACCCCGTTAAGGAATCCCATTTTCTACTACTATTTTTGGAACCCCGTTAAGGAATCCCATTTTCTATTACTATTTTTGGAACACCGTTAAGGAATCCCATTTACTACTATTCTTTTTTGGAACCCCGTTAAGGAATCCCATTTTCTACTACTATTTTTGGAACCCCGTTAAGGAATCCCATTTACTACTATTCTTTTTTGGAACCCCGTTAAGGAATCCCATTCTCTACTACTCTTTTTGGAACCCCGTTAAGTAATCCCATTCTCTATTACTCTTTTTGGAACCCCGTTAAGGAATCCCATTTTCTACTATTTTTGAAACCACTTACCAAGACTATAAACTTTTCTACCAAAATTCATTCATGAATTTATAAATTCAATCGGAACCCTTGAATTTTACTATATATTAAAATTATTAATATTTTCAATAATCCATATAACCATCCTTGAAATTAAAATTATTTATATTGAAATTAAATATTTACTTCTTCTAATAATTAATTATATTGTATATTTATTATTCAATCAAAATCAATAATTATAATAACTAAAAAAAAAAAAAAAAAAAAAAAAAATGGAAGAAGTAAACAATAGTAATGCAACACTCAAGGATGGATTCGCCGGCGATAGAAGGTATTTTAAAGGATTCCTCGCTAAAATTGAACTTCTTTTTATGATCTATCCAGATAGATTCGTTGATGATGAATCAAAAGTGGTATACATTATTTCAAGACTATATGGAACCGCTATGAACTGGGCAGCAACGTTAATTGAAAACATGGATCCATGCCTAGGTAATTACGAAGAATTCATCGAACGAATGAAATCGGTTTTTGGGAATAATGACGCAACTTTCGTGGCAAACCATAGGTTAAGAACAATAAAGCAAAAAAGAATCGGTGATATTCAACATTACATCATGGAATTCAACCGATATGCTGATGATTCATCTTGGAACGAAGAAGCCAAGATGGATGTTTTTTTGGATGGATTACAAGACCAAATAGCTACCAGAATACTCGAAATGTTTCCAGGACCCCGTTCATTATTCGCAATGCAAACAATTGCTTCCAGAATCGATAGCCGCATATCAAACCATCGAAACTTTAATAACTTAACCAACCGACAAAACAACAATAATAGTAATACTAGAAACAATTTTAAAAGAAACGCTGGTAAAAAACCTTTTCAATCCAAACCTAATAAAACCCATGGACCTCTTTCAAAAGAAGAGAAAGAAAGAAGAAGAAAGGAAAACCTCTGCCTCTATTGTGGATCTACTGACCACCAACTTGATAATTGCCTCATCAAAAACAGAAAAAGAAACAATAATAACAGTACAAGCAGTAATACTACTTACGTAACAAATCCAGAAACAACCAAACCAAGACCAAGACTCTCTGATAATCCCAATGTTAAAACTGCAACCTTTGAATTCAATATAAGTACCTCAAACGCTTCTGTTAAAACCAAAATTTTAATTGACTCCGGATCACAATTAAATCTTATGGATATCTACTTCGCAAAAGAAAATAATATTCCCTTCGAAAAACAAAATGTTGTCCCACAAGTCTCCGGTATAGGTGGAAATCAAACTATATTAGGCAAAACCATGCCACTCTCCCTCACTTATGATAATCACAAATGCTTAGCTGAATTCTACATCATCGATTTACCCTCTTACTGCTGCATACTTGGCTCTGAATGGCTCTGTACCCATAATCCAATGATAAATTTCTCTGAAAAGAAACTTTGCTTTAAATCAAGTTATTGCACTAATAATTGCCTGGTTATTCCTATGACTTTCACTGCTCACGTTACAGAAAAAGAACCCCAACTTGATGATGAAACCTTAGAATCAATTAATCAACCTGAAACGAACAATCTTCCTGAAAAGCTTTTGCAATTTATTGATGTCTTCGATGAAAAATCTGCCAACAAACTACCACCTCATCGTCAATATGATTGTGAGATAAAACTAAAACCCGATGCAAAACTGTTTTATGGCCACTACGAATACCGCGTGATGCCTTTCGGCTTGAAAAATGCACCAGCAGTATTCCAACATTTCATAAATGACGTTCTTGAAGACTGTCTTGGAAAATTCGCCTTCAGCTACATTGATGATATAATTATCTTTTCTCCTGATTTGGATTCTCATTGGATACATCTCGCTGAAATTCTCACTAGACTCCGTAAAGCAGGATTATACGCAAAACTCGAAAAATGCGAATTCTGCGTTCCATTTATCGATTTCCTTGGTCATAGAATCTCCTCCAATGGTATATTTATGGACCCCAAAAAGATCTCTTCTATACTCGAATGGCCTACTCCAACATGTGTTAAAGACATTCAATCGTTTCTAGGTTTAGCCAATTACTATAGACGCTTCATACCCAATTTCGCAAAACTAGCTCATCCCCTCAATGCTCTCTTAAGGAAAGACTCCGAAATTCTCTGGTCCGAAGAAGCTGAAGAATCTTTTAATACAATCAAATCCAAATTTACTTCTGCTCCCGTTCTCGCTTATCCTGACCGAAATCTCCCATTCATGGTCGAAACCGATAGCAGTAATTTTGCTATAGGTGCTGTTCTCTCCCAAACTTCTTCAAAAGATAATAAAATTCATCCCATTGCCTTTTATTCAAGATCTCTTACTTCACCAGAAAGAAACTACCCGATTTACGATAAGGAGCTCTTAGTAATCATCTCTGCATTGGAAAACTGGCGACATCTTCTGAAAGGAACACCTACACCGTTTACAATTTATTCTGATCATCGCAACCTTCTCTATCAGAAAAAACCTGAAAAGATGACACAAAGGCTTATTCGTTGGTCTCTATTCTTATCTGAGTTTAACTTCAAAATTGTCTATCGCTCTGGCTCAATCAATGGAAAACCCGATGCGCTCTCAAGAAGACCTGATTATGCTGCTTCTGAACAAAATTCTAATGAAATCCCCTTCTCAGTGCTCCGTCCTGAAAACTTTGCTGCTTTCCCAACTTCCGCTGTACCTTTCACTGAAGAAATCCTTTCCGAATGTAAAAACGATTCATTTTATCATAACGTTTGTGACTACCTTGGAAATAACAAGCTCCCAATCCCACATCCTAAAATCGATAAATTCTCACTTAGTAACGGTTACCTTCTCTTTGACAACAAACTTTATATTCCGCCTAACTGCCGCTCAAACGCTTTTAAGATCTGCCATGACTCTCCCTCCGCTGGTCACTTCGGAATTCGAAAAACAATTAATCTTTTAAATCGCGACTTTTGGTGGCCCTCGCTTAACTCTGATGCTAAAGACTATATTCGCTCCTGCGAAACTTGCTGCCGTTCTAAGGACTCAAGACACAAACTTTATGGATACTTACAACCGCTTGAAATTCCTAATCGCCCTTGGATCTCTATTGCTATGGATTTTATTACCGATCTCCCTGAATCTTCTGGTTTTACTTGTATCTTTGTCATTGTCGACCGCTTCTCTAAAATGTGCCACTTTATTCCTTTTGAAAACGTTCCTTCCGCCCCTGACACTGCTTCTGCTTTTATGAAAACCGTCTTTCGACTCCACGGCTTACCAAATGAAATTCTATCCGATAGAGGAACCCAATTTACCTCTAAATTTTGGACTACTGTTTGCGATGCCCTCGACATTAAGTTGAAGTTCTCTTCTCCATCCCATCACCAAACTAACGGTTTGACGGAGAGGGTGAACTCCGTTATTAAACAATATTTAAGATGTTTTGCTAACTACAAAGGATCTAATTGGAGTAACTATCTTTATCTGGCCGAATTCAGTTACAACAATGCAATCCAGGAATCGTCTAATTACTCACCTTTCTATGCAAATTATGGATTCAATCCTAGGCATTCACCAGAAATACCAAGTAACATCGATGTACCAAGAGCTGAAGACTTTGTAGTAAATTTATCTGATCTCTCTAAGGAATTAAAAAAGAATTTGGAAACCGCCTCTAAGAAACAAGAAAACTTTGCAAATAAACACAGAACCCAAGCCCCAGAATTCAAGAAAAATGATAAAGTATGGCTGAATAGTTCTCTCATTTTAAGAAACAAAAACAAAAAACTTAAACCAAGAAAATTAGGACCTTTCAAAATTATAAAGAAAATCTCTCCGGTAACTTACAAATTAGATCTACCAAAGAAGTATAGAATTCATCCAATTATACATGTATCCGAATTAGAACCATATTATGAAGACAATTTTAATAGAACTCAAGCACCACCTCCACCGGTTATCATAGATGATGAAGAAGAATATGAAGTTGAAAAGATTCTGGATAAAAGAAAACATTATGGAAAAATTCAATATCTCATCAAATGGAAAGGATACTCACTATCTGATGCCTCGTGGGAACCTGAATCCAACCTCAACTGCCCTGAACTAATCAAAGAATTTAATGAGTCCAACTAAATATAAATCATTTAATCAAAAATAAATTTTATTTCATCAAAGTACTATTAATCATTCTAACTTATGATTATTTTAAAAAAAAAAAAAAAAAAAAAAATTATTTTATATTATTCAAAAACATTTATTCTAGATAGTTTTATTTTTATACTTTATTTTTAAAACTTAAAATTCATGTAATTTTTATTATCCAATGTATTAATTAAATTATCACTCCTATAAGTATTTTAGTTATAGTTTATTATTATAAAAGTTAGAATTAGAAATAGTTTAGATTTAAAGCAAAAGATTCGTCTGGCATCCGAATCCTAGAGGAGGACCATGTAACGAATCTTAAAAAATTAGAAATTAGAATGCTGGCATAGTGGTTAGTCACTATGACCTCAGCCTGAACCACTAGGGTTCGACTCACACCTTTACTAAAATTTTATATCATTTAAATTTTAAAGAATTTTTATACTTCATTTCTGTATTTGTTTCTGTATTTGTTTCTGTATAAATTTCTGAAAAAATTAACAAAAGAAATTCTTAGAAATTAATAGAAACAAATCAGATAGAAATTCTATTTTAATTTATCTTTTATCATTATTTCTTTTAGATTCTTTTTAACCGAAAATAATCAATTTTTATGAAACTTTTTAATGATTTTATGGTTTTAAATTTTTATGGATTTAAATTTTGAAAAACTATAAATAGGAGTGAATTTCGCAGCCAAAAAAAAAAAAAAAAATATTCTAAAAATTGTGTTTTTATTAATTATTGAATTAATTAATAAGTAATTCGAAATATTACAATAATTAATCTTTATAATTAATATTTTTAAATTTCTTAATTAATAAAACTATATTTTAAAAAACCAAATTACTTATTAATCAAAAAGTGCTTACCTATTGTGTTACACTCTTTAAAACACGGATATTCCAATATTCGTTACAAACAATAATCTTATTAAATTCCTAAATGGACACACAATTAACAAAACTCTATGTATTGGCTGCAAAATATCAAAGCTAAAAAAAGAACCTTTCAGAAAAACTTTAAATGCAAGAAGTACAAGGCCATTGGAACTAATCCACTCGGACATTATTGGACCTCTTAAAGAATCAAGGAATAATTTCAAATATATTTTAACTTTCCTTGATGATTTCACAAGAAAAAGTTGGATATATCTACTAAAAAGAAAATCCGAAGTTCCAGAAATTTTTGAAAATTTCATACGTATGGTGACAAATGAATCAAATTTAACAATAACAAAAATTCAAAGTGACAATGGAAAAGAATATACATCAAGAAAATTCATAGATATCTGCAACAAAGCAGGTATACAAAGAAATCTTATCGTTCCAAGAAACCCACAAAGCAATGGAAGAGCTGAAAGATTAAATGGAACAATAATAAATGCTACAAAAGCATTATTAAACCAAGCAAAGTTAAGCTACCATTTCTGGGAAGACGCTGTCAAAACCGCAGTGAAAATATATAATATGACTCCAAGAACAGCAATAAAATTTAAAATTCCTGATGAATTATACTACCATAAAGAAGTGAATATTGACAATCTTCGTGTTTTTGGATACAGAGCATACTACTATGTAGACGCTTCCCTTAAAAACTCAAAATTTGATAATAACACATTACCCGGAATTTTCTTAGGATATGATGAACATTCTCCAGGATATGTTATTTTCGGAACTAATGATTGCAAAACTCATATTGTTCGTGATGCCGTATTCGAAGAAGATATCCCTGATAACTTTAATTTTAATAACAAAACAAATTATAAAGAAAATTACACACCTGAAGAACTTAACAAAGAAGAAGATGAGGATGAAGACGAAGATTTAGAATATGAATCAAATGAAAATAATTCAAATGTTCATCACCAAAGTAACAACAATCAAAACGTACTCTTAATTCAACAAAATTTCAATAATAATAATACTTCAAATTTCAACGACAGTAACTATTCAAGTGAAGATTCTCATGAGTATTCTCAAAACAATGATAATAATAACTCATTAAATAATAACAAAATTTACAACGACAACTATGAATCAAATATTTCTACTAATAAATCAAATAATATTCCAAGTAATAAATCAAATATTATTTCAAATAATAAATCAAATAATATTCCAAATAATAATTCAAATATAATTTCAAATAATAATTCAAACAATATCTCAAATAATAAATCAAATAATACTTCAAATATTATTTCAAATAGTAACTCAAACAATAATTCATATAAAAATTCAAATAATTCAACAAATTAAATCAAATATCTCGAATCACAATTTAACGAATAATTTAAATAAAATAAAATATATATTTAACAATGACTCAAATATTGTTAATAAAATGAAATCAGATATTAAGCAATACAATTTAAAGCATAATGGTATTATTAGTGATTATAAAAATAATAAATTTAATGATAATAAAATTGTTAATAAACAATTAAAACAAGCAACAAAAAATTTAAAAGAATTTATTAAAAATAAATATAACAATGAAGAACTTTTATCAGAAATTTACAAAAATATAAAATCAAATATATTTTCAAATAATGACAATAACTCCTCCAAAAATAATTCCAATACAAATAATAATTTAAAATCAATAAATAATTCTAATATTCCAATTAATTATCAAAATAAATCAAAGAATATATCTAATGCAAAACAGTCAAATAAAAATAATAAAAAGATAATTATTAAAGTTCAAGCCACAAATTCAAATAATTTACATATGCCTGAAAACATTAATCAAAATAGGAAAATTAAAAATCAAGCCACAATAAATACTTCGAAATTTTCAAAAAAAGAAGAGTATTCCGAATCGAGCAAAAATCTTGGATAAAAATTCTATTACATCATCTGAATCAATATTTTGGGTTGGTTCTGCTTCAACCCACTTTGTTAAGTAATCTACTAAAACTATTATATATTTATTTCCTTTTCTTGAAGTAGGAAGTGGACCTACTATATCCAAGCCAACTTTCGTAAATGGTAAACCAGGTTGAGTAGCAATATCTTCTGTTTGGTTATTAAAAGATTGCGATCTAAAGTGTTGACACCTATCACAAGTTCTGACAATGTATTTAACGTCAAGTATCATGTTGATCCAATAGTAGTCACGTTTAAGTCTATTGTAAGTTTTAAATACTCCTTCGTGACCAACTTTGTGAGCTTTTAGTATTAAATCAATTTTTTCGTTTTGATTTTTTATAACTTTTCTAAGTTTTCCATGGTCTTTATAATATTCTTCGTTATTAATTATTGTAAATTTATCTTTAAATTTTGTAAGTAAGTTATACGGATTATTTTCATTTATCTCTTCAGTAACAGTTGTTAATATTGTATTTTCTTTTGTTGATAATCTAGAAAGTGCATCAGCGATGACATTTTTCTTTCCAGGTTCATATAAGACTTTAACTTTTAGCATTGATAGAAGTAATACCCATCGAGTTTGTCTAGAATTGTTAGTTTCTTTATTTTTGAAAAGTCCAACTAAAGGTTTATGATCGGTGAATAAAAGAGTTTCATATTTATTTCCAGAAATATAAGATTTAAATTTTTGAACGCAGTAAGTCGCGGCAGTTCCTTCAAGATCAGTTATTGAATAATTCTTTTCCGCCGGTTTTAAAGAGCGACTTACGAAGTGAATTGGCTTTTCAATACCATTCTCATCTTTCTGAAGTAAAACACCTCCAATACCATCGAAAGAGGCATCCGTTCTGATTATAAATTGTTTTTCAAAGTCAGGCATAACAAGAATAGGAGCTGATGCTAATTTTAGTTTCAACTCATTAAAGCTTTCTTCTTGTTCTTTACCCCAGACAAACTTTACACCTTTTTTAACAAGTTTAAATAATGGTTTTGCTATATTAGCGAAGTTAAGAATAAATTTACGGTAATAACCCACTGCACCAAGGAAAGATTGTAATTGTGTAACATTTTTTGGTGGTATCCATTCTAATATGACTTGAACTTTAGCTTGAATAGGGGAAATACCGTTAATTGATAAAGTATGTCCTAACAATTCGACTTTTATTTTAAAAAAATGACATTTTTCTAAGTTAATTTTTAATCCATTTTCTTTGATAATATCAAACACTTTCTTAATATCTATAATATGTTGTTCAAAGGAGGGTGAAAATATAACTAGATCATCGATATAAACAAACATGCATAACTCCAATAAGAGGAAAGAATATTCTATTCATTTCCCTTTGAAAAGTACCTGGGGCATTGCATAAACCAAAGGGCATAACTAAGAATTGATAGTTACCATACATTGTAGCAAAGCTAGTTTTAGGAATATCTTCTTTGTTCATAGGGATCTGATGAAATCCCGAAAATAAATCAATCGTAGTAAAAACTTTAACTTTTTTCCCGATAGAAAATAAAATTTCATCTATAAGCGGTAACGAATATGCATCTTTAATAGTAAGATTGTTTAGTTTTCGAAAATCTATACATATTCTCCACTGTTTATTTTTCTTAGGCACTAAAATAACGGGAGAAGACCAAGGGGAGTGTGATGGTTCAATTAGTTTATTTTTTATAAGTTTTTCTAATTTTTTTTAAGAGCTAATGCTTGATTTTTAGAAAGTCGATAACATCTCTGTTTAATCGGTTTAGCGTTAGGCTCGAGTTGAATACTATGAGGTAACAATTTAGTTGGTTTTAACTCATCAATTTTTGTGGCAAGAATAGTATTATATTCATCAAATAACTTTTTTACTTCATTTCTTAGCTTTTTTGGAATTCCTTTAAGTATATTTTGCAGGAGTTGATCTTTTTCAAAAACACCATTTTCATTAATGATATCTACTTCTTTAGTTATTGTTTTAGAGTCTTCTATTTTATTTTGAGTTATTGTTAAATTATCATTAATATTATCAATTTCATTAACAAAGCAATAAAGATAGGAATTATTATTAATATCAGAATTTGTTTTATCATATATAATTATTGATTCAGCATCTTCATCATCACTAATAACATTTCCTTTCTCTTCTTTGCAAAGATTTTTAACACACATCCATTTGTTATTTTCTTTCATTATGCACAAATTATTATTAATAGGATTAATAAATAAATTATTTTCTTTAAGTGTTTTATAGCTAATTAAAACATCAAATAGGTTTTGGTGATTATCTATAACTCGGAATATATCATGAATAGCTAAATCTCCAAGTTGAACTTTTAGCAAGTAGATTTCAGTATTAACATTCTCTTTAGATAATAATTGAACAATATTATTTTTAACAAATCCAATTGGTTTTACATCTCCTAACTTGTTTAAAAATTGTCTAGTAATAATATTAATGCTTGCGCCTGTATCTAAAAATGCAATACCTTGGACTCCATTAATTAAACATTCAACTGTAGCAACATCTTCCCTACATATAGCAGATAATACAACTTCTTCAGGAGTCTCTTTAATTGTTTCTGTAGTTTTTAATTTTAAGGCCTTTACAATATCAGCACGGAGTTTAGGACTAACATCCAATAATTGAGGTAATGTAATATTAGCAAACCTAGTACTTATGTCTTTACAAATATCATATTTTGATTGACCTTCCATAATGGTTATTTGTTTATTGGGATTGTTGGTTTTAACTTTCTTCTCTTCTAATTCTACGCTTGGAAGTTTAACTCTAGATTCTTTATTAGAACTAACCTCGAGATTCTTAGTGCTTTCTAATATTTCTTTTTCTTTTTGTTTCTTTGAATTTCGTTTAGCTTTGTTGATTGAGGGTTGCGCAATAACTGACACATCAATCTCCTCAAGTCTTTCGGTTTCATTTATAGGAGTGTTAGATATTGTATTTATTTCATTGGTTTCAATTTCTATATCTTCATTATCTTCTTGTATGATATTATTAGAATTAGAAATATTATCATTTACTTTATTTTCATTTTGTTTTCTTTTATCTCTTGAATATGGTTTTTCAAAAACTTGTTTTCCTTTTCTTCTAACTGCAGTAGCTACTATTTCATCATTGGTTTGATTACTGGGAGTTTCCCTTCTCCCGTTTAGAAGTTTAAATGATTGTTTGAATTTATTGTATTATTTTGATTTCTTAGTTTAGCAAATTCTTTAAAGGAATAAGGACATAGTTTATAAATGTGTCCTTGTTGTCCACAACGGTAACAAATAATGTGGGATTTCTCAGAATTAAATGTATTTCTGGCTTGTTTGATTTCATTATTTACCAAGTTATTTCTTATTTTACTATCTTTAATATTTTGTGTGGTATTTTCTAAATTATTACTTTGCATAATTTCATTTTTAGAATTGAATTTAGTATTAAAATTATTAGTTGTAAATTCTCTATTTTCATTATAATTTGTATAATTTCGAGGAGTTTTCTTAATGTAAAATTGTCTTCCATTATAATTATAATTATAACTTGGAGAATTGAATTGCTTAAATGGATGAGTGTTACTTCGGTAATAGAATGGTTGAGAATTAAATACTGTCATCATCACGGTTTCATTTCTAAGATTTCCTCCTTCTTCAGCTCTTTCAGCTAACTCTGCTTCTTCAAAAGCATCTTCAAGATCTATACATCGTTGTGTTATTACTTGTGATCTAGCATAAGGACGGTAGATAATCGAATCAGCATAATCTTCTATTGTTATAAATGTTTGGTACAATTTTGGTAGACTGTTATAAATTTTCCTATATCTCCAATTAAAGTTTTTTATGCTTTCTCCTCTTTGAATTTTCATTCGTTGTAGTCTTTTACATTTCTCTTGTGGAGTTACTTCTAATGAATTTTCAATTGCTTCTTTTATTTCTCTCATTGATGGAAAATGTTCATTACCTTCCTCATCTATTGTATGTAGTTCTTGTAAAGTGCCCCTCAACTTTCCTTCTACACACTCCATTGCCCAGGTAAGAATGCTTCTTGGATTGGTGATATCAGCCAGTGCCATTATTCTTGAAAATTCATCGATCCATGAATCGACATCCCTTGCGCTTTCGTTAAGTCTGGGTAATAGCCTTTCCAATTCTAAAATTTTCATTTTGATAAAAAAAAATCTAATGCTTTTAATATTTAATTGATGAATTGATGGATGAATGAGGAGATAAATGTCTTATATAAATTTATTTTTATTATTTTTATTATTATTAATTGTTTTATTTATTAAATTGATGAATTAATATATTCTTTTAATTGTATATTTTTATTAAGTTGATGGATGGATGAATGATTAAAAAAAATTTTATATCTTAATTAAACTAAATTTTGAAATAACTAAATTTAAAAATTAAACTATTACTGAATTGAAATTTTAATTGCTAATAAACTGAAAAAATTTTTGCTGAATATTTCGATTTATTTATTGTTGACTAGACTTTATTTTATATTAATATAATAATTCTAAAAAAGAAAACCTTATACCTTCGGTGATATAAGTTCATTATTGAGTGCTCGATCTTGTCCAAAAACCCTGACAACACTCGGATAGTTGATAAACTACGGAAAGTGCCGTGGGGAGTATAATTATTACTTTGGGACGTATTCACGCACTCACGAGATCGATTAAAAACCTTAATTAATAATAAATTGGAATCACCCTAACTTATTATTAATTAATTTTCTTACGGTTTAAACACTGTATATGAATTATTATACTTTTTGATTTTAATATTCTCAAAAAAGTAAAAATAACAAATTTTTTTTTTTTTTTTTTTAATAATTATTAATTTTTTATAACTACTATTAATAATATTTTAGAATAATCTTTCTTTTTTTTTTTTTTTTTTTTTTATTTATTATTATTTTTTTTTTATTTATTTATTTTATTTATCTTACTATTTATTTAATTATTTATTTATTATTTATTTATTGATTAAATTAAAATTTTTTTTTTTTTTTTTTTTTTAAACCTTATTAATTATTAAAATTTTCTCAAATTATTATTTTCATATTATTTTATCTCTTCAGGTCCTGCATAGCTCGCCAAATTTTATGGTACAAGATCTGAAGATTTTATTAATAAAAT
Organism: Neocallimastix lanati (nom. inval.); assembly: GCA_016946835.1. Taxonomy (NCBI): domain Eukaryota; kingdom Fungi; phylum Neocallimastigomycota; class Neocallimastigomycetes; order Neocallimastigales; family Neocallimastigaceae; genus Neocallimastix; species Neocallimastix lanati (nom. inval.). The sequence continues at coordinate 1,317,945 of JACVTC010000033.1, forward strand.
AATATATTCTAATAATAAGGAAAAATTTAAAATATTATTCTCTAATTCTAAACCTAAATTAATTAATAAACTACTCTAATTTTAGTCTAAACTATCCTAATCTAAAAGAATCTAAACTAAGTTAAAATAACTTAAACTAATATCTTAATCTAAACTATTCTAATCTAAACTATACAATTTCTCTAAATCTATTACTATTTCTATAAAATGTTTAATACAACTAATCTATTACTAAACTAATTTTATACTATACTTATCTTAATATTATACACTAAACACAAAAAACTATTAATTAAACACTTTTAAAACATTAAATTTAGAAAAACTATTTAATAAATTTTAATTTATTTTAAACTATTTAATTTATTATTTAACTTTTAGAAAATATTAAAAAAATAATATAATAATAAAGTCGTAAGAAAAAAAGGGAGAGAACAAAAGTATTTTGTTACTTTGTTCTTTTTTATACTAATAAAATATTTATTTGATTGGATTAAAAATAAAAATAAAAAAAAATTAATAATAAAAATTAAATAATAAAAATTTAATAATAAAAATATAGTAATAAAAATATAATAAGCTTAAATTTTCTAAATTATTAAAATATTATATAAAAATTTTACAATATTAAATAATTAATACATGATTTTTTAATACATCTAATTATTTTTATTTAACTTTATAATATTCTATAACTAATATTTTAATATTCAATTTTTTATTATTTATTTATAATTGTTAATGATATTTTTTACTTTAATATTGTTGAAATTATAACTGAATTGAAATCTCAATTTCAGTTATTTACATTTCAATAGTTAACAAATATTATTTATTTAATTATAAATAATATATATATTTAAATAATTAATAATTAATATAAATTCTTATTTAATATTTAAGGAATTATCTTAGGCCTAATAATTCTGAGAATATTAGTAAATAAGATTTATATTAATAATTTCAATTATCTACATATGACGTCACATGTATTTATTTATATTATGTTTATATATATGTTTACATCATATATATTAACTACTATTTTTAATTATTCAAATTAATTATATAATTATAAATTAAATTTATTTAGTTATATTAAATATTTTAAACATATCGATATTGTTATTATCTTAATATTTTATTAATATTCATATTACTATATTATTAATATCTTATAATTAAATATTATTATTATGTAACTTACAAAGTATAAAAGAAAGATGTAAAAATCTATCTTTTATGTTCTTTGTAAGGTTATTGTACTTACAATAATTATATACTAATAATTCAATAAATAAATATTTTCATAAATCCTTCAAAGAAATTATTATTTAAAATATTCTTAGATATTAAGTGTTTAAATAACTTAACTATTTATCTTATATTATTTTTATATTAATTAATTATTGTTGGGTTATTAATATATAATTCAACATATTAACCTAGTAACGTTATTAATCATAAAACTATTTTATATCTTAATTTTAACAATAACCTTACCCTAGTTTTGGTTACTACTTTAATATGTCTTTTTACAATAATGTATGGGCTGACATTGCTCCAATGTCAGAAGTTAATAAATTAAGGTCTGACGCCCAAGTTACTGTATCCGAATTGGCTTCTTCTGTTAATGATAGTTTTTTATTAAAAGAAGATTTTAATGAATATAACAAGGACTTACAAAAAAAACTTTATACACTTTACAAAGATAATAAAAATATTATTAATCAATTATCTAATTTAACAAAAATTTTAGATGAAAAGTTAAATATAAATATTGCTACAAATGATATTCCTTCTACTAGTCGAACACAAGAGGATAATGTATCTACCATTACTAGACGTGATGATGACAATGATGTTATTATGAGGAATGCTTTTTCAAACCGTTTACAACAAGTTCCTGAACCTGGATTTTTCTCTGGAGATACTAAAGAAACTGATCTATTCTGTCAACTTTGTGAAGATACCTTTAAAACATATCCAAATTCAGAAGCTACAGAAGATATCAAAATTAACTTTATTAAATCCCGTTTAAGAGATGGCGCTCGTAATTGGTATCTAGCTACGTACAAGGATACTAACCCAAAAACTCTTTCTGAATTGACTACTGAATTAAGAAAAGCATTTTCCAACGTTGCAAGCAAAAAATTAGCTAAGATTCAATTAATAAAATTGAAACATAACTATGGGAAAATAAATGATTATATTGAACAATTTAGAACTCTTTCGAATGGTCTTGGATTCAGTGAAGAAGCCTTAGTTTTAATTTTCTATAATGGGTTACATTCAAAATTCCAAGAAGTAATTGAAGAAATGGAAGAATTCCCTGTTGATCTTGGTACTATTTATACTAAATGTATTTTACTTGAAAATACATTAAAAACAAAAAATCAAATAAAATCAAATAATGGTAATTCAAAACTTTCTAGAAGCAGTAATAATAAACATTCAAAACACGTTAGTACCCATATTAATCATGATAAAAATTATAATTCTAATAACAATTATAATAACAAAAGTAATTATAATAATAATTACAATAATAACAATTATAATAGTAATAAAACTAGTAGCAATAATAATAAAACAAAAAACTAAACAATGGACTTCAACAGAAGTCCAATATAATAAAAAACACAAGAATTCTTCATTATAATTTTCCTACATTTAATAATGTAGTAAATAAAAAATTACCTTCAACTTTCCTTTTATTTGATACATATATTCCAACATCATTTTCAAATAATATAAAAAATATTAAAAATGATAATAATAAATTAAAAACTGAATCTATGTTAGATTCAGGCTCCTTCTGTAATTTTATTACAGAAGATTTAGTAAAAACTTTAAACTTGAAAAAATATAATTTAAAATCAAAAATTTTAGTCAAAGGAATTTCTGGTGATACAACCCAGATAAAGAATTATGTTTGGCTAAAATTTCAAATTAAAATTAATGAAAATAAAAAAGTTTATTTTAAAAATTTTAAAGAAAAATTTTTAATTTCGAATTGTATTCCAACAAAATTACTTTTTGGAAATCAATTTATGAGGAAGTTTCATATTCATTACGATTATAATAAAAACTTCCTATATTCTTATTTAGATTCTCACTTTTATAACAAAATTAATAAAAATGCTAATAAAAATCCACAATATTATTCTCGGTTTAATTTAGTGATAAAAAGATTTTTAAAAAATTATTTTTTAAAACATAAATTCATAAAAAAATTTAATTATACAAAAAATTCAAAAAATTTCAAAAATTTTAATCAAAATAAATTAAATTTTAAACTTAATAAATATAAAAAATTTCTTCATAAAAAATTTAATTTTTTAATCAATAAAACATTTTTTAAATTAAAAAACAATCACCAAAATAAAAAATATAAAATTAATAATAAATTTAACTATAATTATTTAATTTATTCATTTTTAACAAATAAAGAAAATTATGAAGAAGATATTGAAGATATAAAAATCGAAAATATTCCGCTTCAATATCGAGATTTGGCTGTTGTATTTAGTAAGAAAGAAGCAGATAAACTACCGCCACATCGTTTAACTGACTGTAAAATAGTTTTAGAAAAGGATGCTTCTCTTCATTATGGACCTATCTACCCATTATCTGAAGAAGAAAATAAAGTTTTAAAAGAATATATAGAAGAAAATTTAAAGAAGGGATTTATTAGACCTTCTGAATCTCCAGCTGGTTATCCTGTCTTATTTCAAAAAAAGAAAGATGGTTCTTTAAGATTGTGTGTGGATTACAAAAAGTTAAACGCTGTTACCATTAGAAATTCATATCCTCTTCCACTTATTAATGATATCATTGAAAAGGTTAAAAGTGCAAAATATTTCACAAAATTAGATCTAAGATCTGCCTATAACCTAATTCGTATAAAAGAGGGGGATGAATATAAAACAGCTTTTCGAACTAAATATGGTCATTACGAATATCTCGTAATGCCTTTTGGGTTGAAAAATGCCCCAGCCACTTTCCAATCATTTATTAATTCTGTACTCAGACCTTATTTGGAAAAAAGTGTTATTTTATATTTGGATGATATTTTAATTTATTCTGAGGATTTGGAAGAACATCACAAACAAGTAAGAAGTGTATTACAAACTTTAATTAATAATAATTTATACGCAAAATTAGAAAAATGTGAATTCGATAAAGAAAAAGTTGAATTCCTAGGTTACATTTTATCTGGTGATGGTGTATCTACTGACCCAAAGAAAATTAAATCTATAGAAGAGTGGCCAACTCCGAAAAATATTAAAGAAGTACAACGATTTTTAGGCTTATGTAATTACTATAGGAGATTTGTAAAAAATTTTGCAAAAATAGCTAAGCCTCTCCATAATTTAACAAGAAAAAATACAAAATTTATTTGGGATACAAATTGTGAAAATTCATTTAAATTATTAAAAAGTAAATTAACTACTTCTCCAGTACTGCATCACCCAGATGTAACTAAACCATTCATAGTAGAATGTGATGCAAGTAACTATGCTATAGGTGCTGTTTTATCTCAGAAAGATGAAAATAATAAATTACATCCTGTTGCTTACTTTTCAAGAAGTTTACAAGGCTCCGAAATAAATTATACCATTACAGAAAAAGAGTTATTAGCTATTAGAGATTCTTTCTTAACTTGGCGACATCTTTTACTTGGTGCAAAACATAAAATTACTGTCTATACTGACCATAGAAATTTAATCTATACTTTAGGAGGAAAAGTTGGTAATCAAAGACAGCATAGATGGCACTTATTCTTTCAGGAATATGATTTCCAACTTATATATAGACAAGGAACTAAAAATGGGAAACCAGATAGTCTTTCAAGAAGACCTGACTATATGAAGAATAACGAAGATATTAAACCAGAAAATATATTAGATATTAAAAATGTAAAAGATGTTCCCTGTTTTATAGGAATTATGAGTAATTTACTAGAAAAAATTATTGATGCTATTAAAGAAGATGCTACTGCTGAAGATATTAAATTATACTTTAGTGAAAACAATATTAAAAATAATTATGCTTATAAACCATTTAGGAAAATGGAAAGATTTAAAATAAAAGATAATATTATATTATATAACAATTTAATTTATATTCCTGAATCACTTAGATTAGAAATTTTAGAAAAATATCATGAAAAACCCACTTCTGGACATCTTGGTATAAGAAGAACTCTAGAACTAATTACAAGAAACTTTTGGTGGCCAAAAATACATGAAGATGTTACAAGTTATGTTAATTCTTGTGAATGTTGTGCAAGAAACAAGGTTAATAGACATAGAAAATATGGTCTTTTACAACCTTTAGATACTCCTGATAGACCTTGGAAGTCTATCGAAATTGATTTTCTATGTGGTCTTCCTTATTCTAAAGGATACACCGTTATTATGGTAGTTGTTGATCGTTTCTCTAAGATGATTCATTTAATTCCGTTTAAACAAATACCTGATGCCAAACAAACTGCCAAAGCTTTCATTACAAATATATTTAAACTACACGGATTGCCTTGTGATATGTATACAGATAGAGGATCTCAATTTACAAGTGCTCTTTGGAAAGAAGTAATGGAATATTTAAACATTAAATCAAAAATCGCTACAACTGACCATCATGAAACAGTTGGTCAAGTTGAAAGGTGTAATTCTTTTATTGAACAATATTTAAGAGCTTACTCAAGATCATATTATCATGATGATTGGATTGAATGGATTCACCTTGCTGAATTTGTTTATAATAACTCCATAAATGAATCTACAAAAGAAACACCCTTCTTTATTAATTATGGTTTTCATCCATCTATGGATGAATTTTTCTTATTACCTGATATTGATACTAATAATAAAATTATTAAGGACTTAAGTATGAACTTTAATCATATTAAAGATGTTTTATTAAGGTCAAAAGAACTATATAAAATACACGCAGATAAAAAGAGAATGCCACCTCCAATATTTAAAGAAAATGATTTAGTTTGGATACAAGCTCCTCCATCACTAAATATCGAAGATAGTTCAAAGTTAGCTCCTTGTAAATATGGACCATATAAAGTAATAGATGTTCTGAATAATCATAATTATAAAATAGATATTAAAAGGTCACCTTTTCCAAAACATCATCCTATATTCCATGTTTCGGAGTTAGAACCTTTTATTCCAACACCTCAAAAGTTTTTAAAAAGAAGAACTCATGATGAATCTGTTAATGATATAATTGAAATCTCAGGATTTAGAACTAATTATAAAAAGAATCAATATGAATACAGAATCAGGTATAAATATAGAACTGCTTACAATTGGGTTCCTTCAGACGAAGTTGAAAATAACCCCCGAAATCAAAATATTTATTTACAATATTTACAAAATGGAAGAAAACCTATTTCAATAGCTTATAACTAAAATGATAATAATAATATTATTATAAAAAAAAAAAAAAAAAAAAAAAAAAAAAAAAAAAATTGGAAATTTTATTTTTTATTATTATTAATTCGTTTTTAAATTTTATTTTATTATTATCAATTTTTCAGTCAAATTTCAATTTCAAAATTTCGAAATTTTCAAAATTTTCAAAATTCAAAAACATAGCTATGTTACACTTACATCTATCAATTTATAATCTAATTTTATTCATAAATTCATTAATTATTATAATTTTCAATTTTTAAAGTTAATGCATAAAATTAAAAAGTTAATTGAAATTAAAATTTCAAAATTTCAATTTCAAAAATTTTTAATCAAAAACATTTAAAAATGGTACCATCATATTCTTAAACATCAATTTTCATAATAAAATTTTAATTTTATTAAATTTTAGAGATTTCAAAATTTCAATGAAATGGCCACTTATAAAGGGTTTCCTTTAAAAATTTAAAAGGACTAAAGTGACCTTCCTCTTTCATAAATTAAAAATTTTTAATTTAAGAAATTCCAAAAAATTTTTTAACAAAAATTTAATCCTCCTTATCGTTACACAAAAATCGTCTTGAATCCGATTTTTATGGGAGGGCATTGTTGAAATTATAACTGAATTGAAATCTCAATTTCAGTTATTTACATTTCAATAGTTAACAAATATTATTTATTTAATTATAAATAATATATATATTTAAATAATTAATAATTAATATAAATTCTTATTTAATATTTAAGGAATTATCTTAGGCCTAATAATTCTGAGAATATTAGTAAATAAGATTTATATTAATAATTTCAATTATCTACATATGACGTCACATGTATTTATTTATATTATGTTTATATATATGTTTACATCATATATATTAACTACTATTTTTAATTATTCAAATTAATTATATAATTATAAATTAAATTTATTTAGTTATATTAAATATTTTAAACATATCGATATTGTTATTATCTTAATATTTTATTAATATTCATATTACTATATTATTAATATCTTATAATTAAATATTATTATTATGTAACTTACAAAGTATAAAAGAAAGATGTAAAAATCTATCTTTTATGTTCTTTGTAAGGTTATTGTACTTACAATAATTATATACTAATAATTCAATAAATAAATATTTTCATAAATCCTTCAAAGAAATTATTATTTAAAATATTCTTAGATATTAAGTGTTTAAATAACTTAACTATTTATCTTATATTATTTTTATATTATTATTAATTAATTATTGTTGGATTATTAATATATAATTCAACATATTAACCTAGTAACGTTATTAATCATAAAACTATTTTATATCTTAATTTTAACAAATATTTTCTTTAAATAGTTTAATTTTTCTTTATTTAATTGTACCGTAACACAAATGGTAGACTCGGGGTTGACACTTAGATATTTAAAATCAAGCAAGGGGGGACGGGTATTACCCTGCTTTGATTTTAAATAAAAAAAAAATAATAATTCTTTTTTTAAAAGTTATTTATTTATTTTTTTTTATTAATATAAAATTTTTTATTTAAAGTACACATATTTAATTTTTAAGAAATTGTTACAATATTTATATTTGTTTATAAATTTAAAGTATAATTAATTGTTTATAATTTAAGTAATTTTATAGAATTATTGAATTAATTTTATATCAATAATTCATTTTTGTTTTAATTTTTATAAATATAATAATATAATATTCAAATATAATTTAATTAAAAATAATTATAAAATAAATATATAGAAAATAGTTTTTACTATTTTCTTTGATATTTTTAAGTTAAATAAATTGTTTTTAAAGATTAATATAATAAATTTAATAATCTTTAATTATTTTAAATAATACTTGTAATTATTTTCAAAATAAAATAAAATTTTTATAATATTTAATTAATAAATTTGATAATATTTAAATAATAATTTTTATAATAAGTAATAATTTTTAATAATAATTTTTAATAATAAATTTAATTAATAATCTTAATAATTTTATAATAATATTTAATAGTTATAATAAATAAATTTTTATAATAATATTTAATAATTTTAATAATTTTATAATATTAATAATTTATAATAATTTTTAGAATAATATTTAATTAATAATTTTAATAATTTTATAATAATTTTTATAATAATATTTAATTAATATTTTTAATAATTTAGTATCTTAAAAGTATAATTTTAATATTTACAATTGTATTTTAATATATACATATATTTAATAATATAACAATAAAGTGATTAATTAAAATTTATTTACATTATTTACAAATTAAAATTAATTTATATCAAAATAAATTAAATTTACAATGAGGTTTAGGTTATGAAGAATATAGGAAAGTACAATTTAGTAATGTTAAAATTAAGATATAAAATAGTTTTATGATTAATAACGTTACTAGGTTAATATGTTGAATTATATATTAATAACCCAACAATAATTAATTAATAATAATATAAAAATAATATAAGATAAATAGTTAAGTTATTTAAACACTTAATATCTAAGAATATTTTAAATAATAATTTCTTTGAAGGATTTATGAAAATATTTATTTATTGAATTATTAGTATATAATTATTGTAAATACAATAACCTTACAAAGAACATAAAAGATAGATTTTTACATCTTTCTTTTATACTTTGTAAGTTACATAATAATAGTATTTAATTATAAGATAATAATAATATAGTAAAATGAATATTAATAAAATATTAAAATAATAACAATATCGATATGTTTAAAATATTTAATATAATTAAATAAATTTAATTTGTATAATTAATTTGAATAATTAAAAATAGTAATTAATATATATGATATAAACATATATATAAACATATATATAAACATAATATAAATAAATACATGTGACGTCATATGTAAATAATTGAAATTATTAATATAAATCTTATTTATTAATATTTTCAGAATTATTAGGCCTAAGATAATTCTTTAAATACTAAATAAGAATTTATATTAATTATTAATTAAATGTATATTGAAATGTGAATAACTGAAATTGAGATTTCAATTCAGTTATAATTTCAACAATGCCCTCCCATAAAAATCGGATTCAAGACGATTTTTGTGTAACGATAAGGAGGACTAAATTTTTTGTTAAAAATTTTTTGAAATTTCTTAAATTAAAATTTTTTTAATTTATAAAGGAGGAAGGCCACTTGAGTCCTTTTAAATTTTAAAAGGAAACCCTTTATAAGTGACCATTTCATTGAAATTTTGAAATTTCTAAAATTTAATAAAATTAAAATTTTGTTATAAAAATTGATGTTTAAGAATATGATGGTAATTTTTAAATGTTTTTGATTAAAAATTTTTGAAATTGAAATTTTGAAATTTTAATTTCAATTAACTTTTTAATTTTATGCATTAACTTTAAAAAAAATTGAAAATTATAATAATTAATGAATTTATGAATAAAATTAGATTATAAATTGATAGTTGTAAGTGTAACATAGCTATGTTTTTGAATTTTGAAAATTTTGAAAATTTCGAAATTTTGAAATTGAAATTTGACTGAAAAATTGATAATAATAAAATAAAATTTAAAAACGAATTAATAATAATAAAAAATAAAATTTCCAATTTTTTTTTTTTTTTTTTTTTTTTTTTTTTTTTTTTATAATAATATTATTATTATCATTTTAGTTATAAGCTATTGAAATAGGTTTTCTTCCATTTTGTAAATATTGTAAATAAATATTTTGATTTCGGGGGTTATTTTCAACTTCGTCTGAAGGAACCCAATTGTAAGCAGTTCTATATTTATACCTGATTCTGTATTCATATTGATTCTTTTTATAATTAGTTCTAAATCCTGAGATTTCAATTATATCATTAACAGATTCATCATGAGTTCTTCTTTTTAAAAACTTTTGAGGTGTTGGAATAAAAGGTTCTAACTCCGAAACATGGAATATAGGATGATGTTTTGGAAAAGGTGACCTTTTAATATCTATTTTATAATTATGATTATTCAGAACATCTATTACTTTATATGGTCCATATTTACAAGGAGCTAACTTTGAACTATCTTCGATATTTAGTGATGGAGGAGCTTGTATCCAAACTAAATCATTTTCTTTAAATATTGGAGGTGGCATTCTCTTTTTATCTGCGTGTATTTTATATAGTTCTTTTGACCTTAATAAAACATCTTTAATATGATTAAAGTTCATACTTAAGTCCTTAATAATTTTATTATTAGTATCAATATCAGGTAATAAGAAAAATTCATCCATAGATGGATGAAAACCATAATTAATAAAGAAGGGTGTTTCTTTTGTAGATTCATTTATGGAGTTATTATAAACAAATTCAGCAAGGTGAATCCATTCAATCCAATCATCATGATAATATGATCTTGAGTAAGCTCTTAAATATTGTTCAATAAAAGAATTACACCTTTCAACTTGACCAACTGTTTCATGATGGTCAGTTGTAGCGATTTTTGATTTAATGTTTAAATATTCCATTACTTCTTTCCAAAGAGCACTTGTAAATTGAGATCCTCTATCTGTATACATATCACAAGGCAATCCGTGTAGTTTAAATATATTTGTAATGAAAGCTTTGGCAGTTTGTTTGGCATCAGGTATTTGTTTAAACGGAATTAAATGAATCATCTTAGAGAAACGATCAACAACTACCATAATAACGGTGTATCCTTTAGAATAAGGAAGACCACATAGAAAATCAATTTCGATAGACTTCCAAGGTCTATCAGGAGTATCTAAAGGTTGTAAAAGACCATATTTTCTATGTCTATTAACCTTGTTTCTTGCACAACATTCACAAGAATTAACATAACTTGTAACATCTTCATGTATTTTTGGCCACCAAAAGTTTCTTGTAATTAGTTCTAGAGTTCTTCTTATACCAAGATGTCCAGAAGTGGGTTTTTCATGATATTTTTCTAAAATTTCTAATCTAAGTGATTCAGGAATATAAATTAAATTGTTATATAATATAATATTATCTTTTATTTTAAATCTTTCCATTTTCCTAAATGGTTTATAAGCATAATTATTTTTAATATTGTTTTCACTAAAGTATAATTTAATATCTTCAGCAGTAGCATCTTCTTTAATAGCATCAATAATTTTTTCTAGTAAATTACTCATAATTCCTATAAAACAGGGAACATCTTTTACATTTTTAATATCTAATATATTTTCTGGTTTAATATCTTCGTTATTCTTCATATAGTCAGGTCTTCTTGAAAGACTATCTGGTTTCCCATTTTTAGTTCCTTGTCTATATATAAGTTGGAAATCATATTCCTGAAAGAATAAGTGCCATCTATGCTGTCTTTGATTACCAACTTTTCCTCCTAAAGTATAGATTAAATTTCTATGGTCAGTATAGACAGTAATTTTATGTTTTGCACCAAGTAAAAGATGTCGCCAAGTTAAGAAAGAATCTCTAATAGCTAATAACTCTTTTTCTGTAATGGTATAATTTATTTCGGAGCCTTGTAAACTTCTTGAAAAGTAAGCAACAGGATGTAATTTATTATTTTCATCTTTCTGAGATAAAACAGCACCTATAGCATAGTTACTTGCATCACATTCTACTATGAATGGTTTAGTTACATCTGGGTGATGCAGTACTGGAGAAGTAGTTAATTTACTTTTTAATAATTTAAATGAATTTTCACAATTTGTATCCCAAATAAATTTTGTATTTTTTCTTGTTAAATTATGGAGAGGCTTAGCTATTTTTGCAAAATTTTTTACAAATCTCCTATAGTAATTACATAAGCCTAAAAATCGTTGTACTTCTTTAATATTTTTCGGAGTTGGCCACTCTTCTATAGATTTAATTTTCTTTGGGTCAGTAGATACACCATCACCAGATAAAATGTAACCTAGGAATTCAACTTTTTCTTTATCGAATTCACATTTTTCTAATTTTGCGTATAAATTATTATTAATTAAAGTTTGTAATACACTTCTTACTTGTTTGTGATGTTCTTCCAAATCCTCAGAATAAATTAAAATATCATCCAAATATAAAATAACACTTTTTTCCAAATAAGGTCTGAGTACAGAATTAATAAATGATTGGAAAGTGGCTGGGGCATTTTTCAACCCAAAAGGCATTACGAGATATTCGTAATGACCATATTTAGTTCGAAAAGCTGTTTTATATTCATCCCCCTCTTTTATACGAATTAGGTTATAGGCAGATCTTAGATCTAATTTTGTGAAATATTTTGCACTTTTAACCTTTTCAATGATATCATTAATAAGTGGAAGAGGATATGAATTTCTAATGGTAACAGCGTTTAACTTTTTGTAATCCACACACAATCTTAAAGAACCATCTTTCTTTTTTTGAAATAAGACAGGATAACCAGCTGGAGATTCAGAAGGTCTAATAAATCCCTTCTTTAAATTTTCTTCTATATATTCTTTTAAAACTTTATTTTCTTCTTCAGATAATGGGTAGATAGGTCCATAATGAAGAGAAGCATCCTTTTCTAAAACTATTTTACAGTCAGTTAAACGATGTGGCGGTAGTTTATCTGCTTCTTTCTTACTAAATACAACAGCCAAATCTCGATATTGAAGCGGAATATTTTCGATTTTTATATCTTCAATATCTTCTTCATAATTTTCTTTATTTGTTAAAAATGAATAAATTAAATAATTATAGTTAAATTTATTATTAATTTTATATTTTTTATTTTGGTGATTGTTTTTTAATTTAAAAAATGTTTTATTGATTAAAAAATTAAATTTTTTATGAAGAAATTTTTTATATTTATTAAGTTTAAAATTTAATTTATTTTGATTAAAATTTTTGAAATTTTTTGAATTTTTTGTATAATTAAATTTTTTTATGAATTTATGTTTTAAAAAATAATTTTTTAAAAATCTTTTTATCACTAAATTAAACCGAGAATAATATTGTGGATTTTTATTAGCATTTTTATTAATTTTGTTATAAAAGTGAGAATCTAAATAAGAATATAGGAAGTTTTTATTATAATCGTAATGAATATGAAACTTCCTCATAAATTGATTTCCAAAAAGTAATTTTGTTGGAATACAATTCGAAATTAAAAATTTTTCTTTAAAATTTTTAAAATAAACTTTTTTATTTTCATTAATTTTAATTTGAAATTTTAGCCAAACATAATTCTTTATCTGGGTTGTATCACCAGAAATTCCTTTGACTAAAATTTTTGATTTTAAATTATATTTTTTCAAGTTTAAAGTTTTTACTAAATCTTCTGTAATAAAATTACAGAAGGAGCCTGAATCTAACATAGATTCAGTTTTTAATTTATTATTATCATTTTTAATATTTTTTATATTATTTGAAAATGATGTTGGAATATATGTATCAAATAAAAGGAAAGTTGAAGGTAATTTTTTATTTACTACATTATTAAATGTAGGAAAATTATAATGAAGAATTCTTGTGTTTTTTATTATATTGGACTTCTGTTGAAGTCCATTGTTTAGTTTTTTGTTTTATTATTATTGCTACTAGTTTTATTACTATTATAATTGTTATTATTGTAATTATTATTATAATTACTTTTGTTATTATAATTGTTATTAGAATTATAATTTTTATCATGATTAATATGGGTACTAACGTGTTTTGAATGTTTATTATTACTGCTTCTAGAAAGTTTTGAATTACCATTATTTGATTTTATTTGATTTTTTGTTTTTAATGTATTTTCAAGTAAAATACATTTAGTATAAATAGTACCAAGATCAACAGGGAATTCTTCCATTTCTTCAATTACTTCTTGGAATTTTGAATGTAACCCATTATAGAAAATTAAAACTAAGGCTTCTTCACTGAATCCAAGACCATTCGAAAGAGTTCTAAATTGTTCAATATAATCATTTATTTTCCCATAGTTATGTTTCAATTTTATTAATTGAATCTTAGCTAATTTTTTGCTTGCAACGTTGGAAAATGCTTTTCTTAATTCAGTAGTCAATTCAGAAAGAGTTTTTGGGTTAGTATCCTTGTACGTAGCTAGATACCAATTACGAGCGCCATCTCTTAAACGGGATTTAATAAAGTTAATTTTGATATCTTCTGTAGCTTCTGAATTTGGATATGTTTTAAAGGTATCTTCACAAAGTTGACAGAATAGATCAGTTTCTTTAGTATCTCCAGAGAAAAATCCAGGTTCAGGAACTTGTTGTAAACGGTTTGAAAAAGCATTCCTCATAATAACATCATTGTCATCATCACGTCTAGTAATGGTAGATACATTATCCTCTTGTGTTCGACTAGTAGAAGGAATATCATTTGTAGCAATATTTATATTTAACTTTTCATCTAAAATTTTTGTTAAATTAGATAATTGATTAATAATATTTTTATTATCTTTGTAAAGTGTATAAAGTTTTTTTTGTAAGTCCTTGTTATATTCATTAAAATCTTCTTTTAATAAAAAACTATCATTAACAGAAGAAGCCAATTCGGATACAGTAACTTGGGCGTCAGACCTTAATTTATTAACTTCTGACATTGGAGCAATGTCAGCCCATACATTATTGTAAAAAGACATATTAAAGTAGTAACCAAAACTAGGGTAAGGTTATTGTTAAAATTAAGATATAAAATAGTTTTATGATTAATAACGTTACTAGGTTAATATGTTGAATTATATATTAATAACCCAACAATAATTAATTAATATAAAAATAATATAAGATAAATAGTTAAGTTATTTAAACACTTAATATCTAAGAATATTTTAAATAATAATTTCTTTGAAGGATTTATGAAAATATTTATTTATTGAATTATTAGTATATAATTATTGTAAGTACAATAACCTTACAAAGAACATAAAAGATAGATTTTTACATCTTTCTTTTATACTTTGTAAGTTACATAATAATAATATTTAATTATAAGATATTAATAATATAGTAATATGAATATTAATAAAATATTAAGATAATAACAATATCGATATGTTTAAAATATTTAATATAACTAAATAAATTTAATTTATAATTATATAATTAATTTGAATAATTAAAAATAGTAGTTAATATATATGATGTAAACATATATATAAACATAATATAAATAAATACATGTGACGTCATATGTAGATAATTGAAATTATTAATATAAATCTTATTTATTAATATTTTCAGAATTATTAGGCCTAAGATAATTCTTTAAATACTAAATAAGAATTTATATTAATTATTAATTAAATGTATATTGAAATGTGAATAACTGAAATTGAGATTTCAATTCAGTTATAATTTCAACAAGTAAAGAATTATTAATAATAAAATAAAGGTTATTAATTCATTCTTTACCACAAATGGTGCAGGTACACAATAAACTTCAAAAAAAATGAAAATAATATATTAGTTAATAATTTAATTTCAATTTCCAGTTTTTTTTATTTTTTTAACTCCTGATTTTTTATTAAGTATTTTCTTTTTCTTTTATACTTTTTTACTACATGAATTTTTATAATAATTTAAATTATTTTAATTCTTATTAGTATAATTATTACATGTGATTTTAAATAATATTTTTTAAGAGTTATTTTAATAATAAAAATATTAATACTAATATAATTAATATTATCTTTAATGACAAATATTATTAATGATAAAATTAAAAAATTTAACAATAAAATTATTGGTAATATTTTTGATAATATAATTCTTGAAACAATTTAATATTAATAATAATTAAATATAATAATAAAACAATTTAATTAATATAAGATAATAATTATTTAATAATTAGTCATTAATCAATTTAATTAAATAATGATTTTTTAATAATTAGTCATTAATCAATTTAATTAAATAATAATTTTTTAATAATTAGTCATTAATCAATTTAATTAAATAATGATTTTTTAATAATTAGTCATTAATCAATTTAATTTGATAATTTATATAATTATTTTAAATTAAGAATAAAATTTTGGAATTATAAAAATAGTTTAAAATATTTAATACATAAAGTTATTAAACTTAATTATAATTTCCAATAGTATAATACGAATTATTAGTTAGTTCCGTATCATGACGCCCTTTCTTTATTTAGACTTCGTCCCTGAAGTCTCTAATTCACATAATTTATAAGGAACTATATTTTTTAGATGTACATTCCTATCAGAAATTTCGCCGGTAATAGGATCTGCGAGAGTAACTATATTAAATTCCTTTTTGATGATTTTCAGTGGGCCTACGAAATAAGGATCTAATTTTCTTCTGTTTATTAATCGTATTAATACTAGGTCTCCTGGATTGTAGTTGGCTTTCATTCTTTTCATCTGGTTCCTTCTGTCTTCCCAAATTTTGTTGGCTGTAGTGATATTATTAATTGCTTCATGAATCCATTGGTAATGTTTAGCAAATTTTCTTATAAGGTATTCCGTAATACTTTCACCTTTTTCTTTTTTATCCAGATTTAAAGATAGCTCGAAGGGTTGTAAGTCACGACGGCCGTAGAGTAATTCAAAGCTTGAAAATTTTGTTACTTCGTTTTTGCAGGTACGGAGAGCCCACAAAGCACTTGGTAGAATTAAATCCCAATTTTCTATATTTTTATTACATAATATTCTTAGATATTTTCCTATTTCTTTATTTCTGTTTTCTACCATACCATTAGATTCAGGATGATAGACAGAAACAAAGTGCACATAAATACCATATAAATCTAGGAAAGCTTTAGTTTTGTCGGACTTGAACTGGGGACCGTTATCCGTTATTAATGTTTCGGGAACTCCATGTCTTGAGAAAACTCTTGTTAAGAAGCCTATTATATCATCAGATTCAATCTTGACAGTGGGTTCAGCTTCAACCCACTTTGTTAAATAATCGACTAATACTAGGATATACTGATTTCCATTTTTTGTTTGTGGTAAAGGGCCTACTATATCCAGTCCTACCTGGGTAAAAGGTAATCCCGGCTTTGTTGGGATGTGTTCGGTGTTTGAATTGAAAGTTTGTGGTTTGAACAGTTGGCAGTGTTTACACGTATTGACTATGTATTTTACATCCAAAACCATGTTATTCCAATAGTAATCACGTTTGAGCCTGTTATACGTTTTGAAGATTCCCTCATGGCCTATCCTATGGGCTTCTAATAATAGTTTAATTTTTTCTTTATCTTCTTTAATTACTTTTCTGAATGTGCCTCCATCTATAAAATATTCTTCATTGTTTATTCTTGAAAATTTTTCTTCAAACTTCTTTAATAACGAATTTTTTCCTGTATTAATTTCTTCTAAATAGGTAGCTATTACTTCCGATGGTTTTGATCTAAGTCGAGATAACGCATCCGCTAATACATTACGTTTTCCTGGTTCGTAAATGACTTTAACTTTTAACATAGAGAACATAATTACCCATCTTGACTGTCTGGTATTTAAGGTTTCTTTACTTTTGAATATACTTATTAATGGTTTGTGATCTGTGAACAACAATATTTCGAATTTACTTCCCGAAATATAGGATTTAAATTTTTTAACACAAAAAGCGGCGGCAGCTCCTTCTAAATCTGTAATCCCATAGTTTACTTCAGCTGGTTTCAAAGTTCTGCTCATATAATGTATTGGTTTTTCGATATTATTTTCATCTTTTTGTATCAGGACTCCACCTATTCCATCTTTTGAGGCATCTGTCCTGATTATAAATTGTTTGTCGAAATCAGGCATTGATAAAATAGGGGCTGTGATTAATCTTCGTTTAAGTTCTTCAAAGCTCTCTTGTTGAACAGCTTCCCAAGAGAATTTTACATTCTTTTTAAGTAGTTTAAATAGAGGTTTGGCAATTGTTGCAAAGTTGTATATAAACTTCCTATAATAACCTACTGCTCCAAGAAATGATTGTAATTGCGTGATGTTGGTAGGAGGTAACCATTCACGTATAATCTCAATTTTTTTATTAATTGGTGATATTCCTTCAATTGATACTGTGTGTCCTAATAATTCAACTGATTCCTTGAAAAAATCACATTTGTCGAGATTGATTTTTAATCCATTATCCTTTAGGATATCAAATACTTTCTTCAAATCTTCTATGTGTTGTTCAAAAGTTGGAGAGAATATGATTAAATCATCGATATATATAAACATACACTTCCCAATGAGCGGAAAAAATATCCTGTTCATCTCTCTCTGGAAGGTTCCTGGGGCATTGCATAAACCAAACGGCATTACCCGGAATTGGTAATTACCGTACATTGTTGTAAAACTTGTTTTGGGAATGTCTTCATGGAACATTGGAATTTGATAAAAGCCGGAGAATAAATCTATTGTTGAAAATACTTTAACTTTCTTTCCGATTGAGAAAAGTATATCATCTATTAGTGGCAGAGAATAAGCGTCTTTAATAGTAACGTTGTTGAGCTTCCGAAAATCTATACACATTCTCCATTTATTATTCTTCTTCCTTACAAGAATAACTGGAGAAGACCATGGTGAACTGGATGGTTCAATTAAATGGTTGTTCAGTAATTTAATTAGCTCTTCCTTCAGGGCGTCTGCTTGTACTTTAGATAATCGATAAGCTTTTTGTTTGATTGGAATCGTATTTTCTTCTAAACTGATATGGTGCGGTAATAACTTTGTTGAACCTAATTCATCTATTTTTATTGCTAAGATTTCAATATTATCTTTTAATAGTTCCTTGAATCGGCCTCTAACTACTTCTATTGTATTTTTTATAATTTGTTCAATTCTTGTCTTCTTTTCTTCAATGATTGTATTTTCTTCTTTGTCTTTTTTATTTTCCTTAATCGTAATTGCATTCTGTATTTCTGCTGATTCTTTGTTTATGAAACAAAATAACATGGAGTCTGGATTATCTTGCATTTCAGTTTCTTCAATTTTTACTTCTTCATCTATTTCTTTTTCTTCTTCATCTATTTCTTTTTCTTCTTCATCTATTTCTTTTTCTTCTTCATCTATTTCTTTTTCTTCTTCATCTATTTCTAAAGCTGAGATTGTTGTAAATGTACCATCTTTCTTCATTTTACATAGACTATTACAAATAGGATTAATGAATAAATTATTATCCTTTAAGGTCCTAAAACCTATCAAAATATCAAACAGATCCTGATCATGTTCTATTACTCTAAATACGTCTTGAATAATGAAATCGTTGAATTCAACTGTTAAATGATATAATTCAGAGGATATGTGGGTCTTCGAAGTTACCTGTATAATATTGTTAGTTGTATAACCAAATGGTTTTATATTTTTCAACTTGCCTAAAAACTTACTCGTTATTATGTTGATGCTTGCACATGTATCTAAAAAGGCGAATCCATCTTCTCCGTTAATTTTACATTTAGTAGTAGCTATATCCTTCCTTGAGACAGTAGATAATACCATTTCTTCCATTTTTCCGTTATGAGGTGTTTCTTTTAGCTTTAACAATTTATTAAGTTGAGCTCGTAATTTTGGACTTATATCCAACAATTGAGCCAGAGTTATATTAGCTGTGGTAGATGTTAAATCAGTTACAAGATCGTACTTTGCTTGGTTTTCCATTAGAATAATGTGCTTCTCCTTTTTGTTATTTGGATTCTCTTCATTTTTATTTTCGATTCTCATTTCTTCTTTATTTTTATTATTTTTTAATCTTTCGCATTTATTCTTCTTTTCTTCCATTTGAGTACTGGGTAGTTTAGCTGTAACCTTTTTTCTCATTTCTTCTTCTTCGGGTTTCTTATCCATTATTTCTGATATTCTTTCCTTCTTTGAATCCCTTTTTGCTTTGTTTATTGATGGGTTGGCTATCACAGACAAGTCAATTTCTTTTAAGGTTTCCGTTTCTTCTCTATTTTTTGGGTTATTTAAGGGTTCTTCTTCATTGTTACTTTTTGGTTCATTATTAATATTTTCTACTTCTACTTCCATTTTTCGATCATTTGTTTGTGATTTCGAAAGCATTTTTATTGGTTGAGGATTTTCTTTTAATGTGGCTATTTTCTGATGTTTATCGTAAGGTTTCTTTTTTGTATTTAATTGTCTTGTTTGCCTAGTGACAGCTGCTACGATATCATCAGTTTCAGTATCATTTATGGTTTTTATAAGGGAAGTTTTCCTTCTTCCATTTTGGAGTTTAAAGATTCCTTTGAAATCTGACCTTTTTCCTCTAACTCAGCTAATTCCTTAAATGAATAAGGGCATTGCTTGACACCATGACCTTCCTGGTTACATCTGAAACACTTATATGTTCTTTTATATGTATTGTTAGTCTCGTATTTTGGATTCTTATTTAAGAGTTTATCATTAGTGCGACTTCTCATATTTCTTTTGGGGTTGTTAACTTCTATATAATTATTGGCAGAAAATTGTCTAAAAGGATGTTTCCCAGTTCTATTTGATTGAGAAAAGTTTGAATAAACCCCCCGAGTATATAAAGTAGACATTACAGTTTCATTTGTTTCTTTCCTCTCTTCGGCTCTTTCGGCTAATTCCGCTTCCTCAAATGCATCCTCGAGATCTACACATCTTTGAGTTATAACCTGGGCTCTAGCAAAAGGTCGGTATGAAATGGATTCAGTATAATCCTCCACTGTTATGAAAGATTGATAAAGTCTTGGTAAATTATTGTAAAGCTTTTTATATCGCCAATTAAAATTTTTAATACTTTCTCCTCTTTTTATTTTTAATCTTTGTAATCTTTTACATTTATACTGTGGAGTGATTTCTAAGGCTTCTTCTAAGGCTTCTTTTATTTTTTTCATAGAAGGAAATTCTTCTTCTTCATCTTCATTGACTTTCACCAGATCTTGTAAGACTCCCCTGAGTTTGCCCTCAACACATTCAGTTGCCCATGTATGAATGCTAGCTGGATTGTTAATACCAGCTAATTTCATTAATCTTGTGAATTCTTCGGCCCAGATATCAACGTCTCTAGCATCTTCATCAAGCCTAGGTAGTAGTTCCTCAAGTTCTAAGATTTTCATTCTTGGCAATTTAATTTATTTTATTATATTATTTTTAATATAGAATTAAATTTTTTCTTTTTATAATTAAAATTTCTTAATATTCATTTAAATTATTAATTTTTCATATTATTTTCTTTGTGTCCTGCATAGCTCGCCAATTTGGTGCAGGTACACAATAAACTTCAAAAAAAATGAAAATAATATATTAGTTAATAATTTAATTTCAATTTCCAGTTTTTTTTATTTTTTTAACTCCTGATTTTTTATTAAGTATTTTCTTTTTCTTTTATACTTTTTTACTACATGAATTTTTATAATAATTTAAATTATTTTAATTCTTATTAGTATAATTATTACATGTGATTTTAAATAATATTTTTTAAGAGTTATTTTAATAATAAAAATATTAATACTAATATAATTAATATTATCTTTAATGACAAATATTATTAATGATAAAATTAAAAAATTTAACAATAAAATTATTGGTAATATTTTTGATAATATAATTCTTGAAACAATTTAATATTAATAATAATTAAATATAATAATAAAACAATTTAATTAATATAAGATAATAATTATTTAATAATTAGTCATTAATCAATTTAATTAAATAATGATTTTTTAATAATTAGTCATTAATCAATTTAATTAAATAATAATTTTTTAATAATTAGTCATTAATCAATTTAATTAAATAATGATTTTTTAATAATTAGTCATTAATCAATTTAATTTGATAATTTATATAATTATTTTAAATTAAGAATAAAATTTTGGAATTATAAAAATAGTTTAAAATATTTAATACATAAAGTTATTAAACTTAATTATAATTTCCAATAGTATAATACGAATTATTAGTTAGTTCCGTATCACAAATGGTATGGTTCATATAATTTTAGGAATATAATAATAATTAACACAAATAATAAAATTACAATAAAAAAAAATAATTTGTTTTAAAATCAATATTTATTTATTTAAATTTATAAAAGAAAAATAATAATATAATTATTTATTTAATAAAAAGAAAGTTATTGATTATATTTTATTTCACTAAAATTACATGTATTTATATTTTTTTATCAAATTAAAATTTGTAAAGCCTAACTATTTTTTTAATAAACTAATTACTAATTATTTTTATAAATAAAACATTTAAATTGAAATTGAATTATTATTTTAGTTAATAATATTATTGTTATAAATAGTAGTTATATATTATTGAATTATTAATTATTTAATAATAGTTTAATACTAATATATATAAAATAAAAATAAAGAGATTATACAGAATATTTTATTGTGGTTTAGTTAAATTTAGTAATTAAAAATAAATTTAAATTGATAACGAAAATTTTAATAACTAATTAAATAGATTTGATTATTTTCAATATAACATAATACAAAAGAAATATAATATTAATATATTAAGTGGGCAAGGACAATATTCTTGGCTAAAGATTTTTAATACATTATAATGGAATCGGATCGATAATTCAAAAAGGAATTATAAGTTAATTAGTGATTTATTTACTTAAGATTTCTATTTAGTAATATTTGAAGAATATTGGAAAGTTCCAATTATATAGAATAGAATAATCTATAAGGTTAGAATAATTTATATTATTCTAGCACAATTAGTATTATTTGTTCATTCTGTATTAAGATGCCCCCGCTAAGACTCAAGCTAGGTAGAAGCTGAGTTAAACTTGACAATATTTTTCAAATGAACATTACGATTCATTTGTATATTAGTAGCAGGATCAGCTAAAGTGACTGTATTGAATTGTTTCTTTACCACTTTCATAGGTCCAACAAAGTAAGGTTCTAATTTAGTTCGATTAAAGTTTCTTACTAGTACTAAATCACCTGGTTTTATTCTTTTAGCTTGATTCATACTGGTCTTTTCTTCTCTCTTAGTAGCCCAATACTTCGAAGCATTTTTGATATTAGATGCGGCCTCCATTACCCATTGGTAGTGTGATACAAATTTTTCCAGTAGAATTTCGTCAGAAGACTTATTTATACCCTTAGTTGGTCTGGCAGCAATGTCAAAAGGTTGTTGGTCCTCCCTTCCATAAACTAATTCAAAACTTGAATGGTTGGTGATTGAGTTTTTAGTAGTTCTTAAAGCCCAAAGTGCAGATGGTAAAATTTCATCCCATTCTTTGTGTTGTTGTTCTAGTAATCGTAATAATTTTCCAATTTCTTTATTACGATTCTCAACTAAACCATTGCTTTCAGGATGATATGGAGTGATAAATTTAACATATACATCATATAAATCAAGGAAGATTTTTGTCATATCTGATGTAAATTGTGTTCCATTATCAGTAGTGATAATTTGAGGTACACCGTGTCGAGCAAATACATTAATTAAAAATTTTATCACATCCTGAGAAGTAACATTTTCAGTGGGCTCTGCCTCAACCCATTTAGTAAAATAATCAACCACAACGATTATATATTGATTATTATTTCTGGTTTTACTTAGAGGTCCTATAATGTCCAATCCTAAGTGAGTAAATGGTCCTTCCACTTCAGTTGGTTTATCTTCCGTTGGTTCAGGGTATGGTTGAGATTTATTTAATTGACATTTTTCACATTTACCTATAATTCGCTTAATGTCATTAACCATATTGTTCCAATAGTAGCTCTTTTTCAAACGTTGGTATGTCTTGTAATAGCCTTCGTGTCCTATACTGTGTGCTTGAAAAATTAATTGAAGTTTTTCTTTTGTATCTGTAACTAATTTTCTATAATTATTGCCATCAACAAAGTAGTCCACACCATCAATTGTCGTAAATTTTTCTTCAATAAATTCCTTAATGGTTCTTGAAAGCAGGTTTTCATCTTGTTCCTTGATAATTTGTGTTGTTAAGACAACTTTTTCTTTTTCATTTTTCATTCTTGATAAAGCATCTGCGACAACATTATTCTTTCCAGTTTCATATCGTAAATCAATTCCTAACATACTGACAGTCAAACACCATCTAGTATGACGAGAATTTTGTGGTTCCTTACTTTTAAGTAATCCGATTAATGGTCTATGATCTGTATATACTATAGTTTGCTTAGGATTTCCCATAATATAAGATTTTAATTTATTAATACAGTAAATTAGAGCAGCACCTTCTAGATCCGTAATTCCATAATTCTTTTCCGATTTAGATAAACTTCTACTAATATAATGAACCGGATGCTCCTTTCCAGTTTCATCATCCTTTTGTAAAAGCACACCGCCTATTCCATCATAGGAAGCATCTGTTCTTATAATAAATTCTCTATCAAATCTAGGAAATCTTAATATTGGGGCATTGATTAATCTTTCCTTAAGAATTTTAAAACTTTCTTCTTGTTCCTTTTTCCATTCAAACTTAATACCTTTTCTTAATAGAGTGCAGAGAGGAGCAGTAACTTTTGCAAAGTCCTTAATAAAATTTCTATAATATCCAATGGCTCCTAAAAATGATCGAAGTTCATGAATGTTAGAGGGAGCCTTCCATTCTTTAATATCTTCAACTTTGTTTTCCAATGGACTTAAACCTTCTGAGGATACTTTATGGCCAAGTACTTCTACTTCAGTTTGCATGTAAGAACACTTTTCGATATTGATTTTTAACTTATGTTCCTTGAATATTTCTAAGACTTGTTTAAGATGTTCTAGGTGTTCTTCTTCAGTTCTTGAGTAGATTAAAATATCATCGATAAAGTTATATACGCATTTTCCTATTAAGGGAAATAGTATACGGTTCATTTCTCTTTGGAATGTAGCTGGAGCACCTGTTAAACCGAAGGGCATTACCTTGAATTGGTAGTTTCCGAACTTAGTTGTAAAGGTAGTGATTTCAACACTATCATCATCCATTAATATTTGATGATAACCGGAATAAAGATCTAATGTTGAGAAGATTTTTGCTCCATCTAAGCTATCAAAAATTTCCTCAATATTTGGTAAAGAATAAGAATCCTTCTTAGTTGCTTCATTTACTTTCCTATAGTCAATACACAGGCGCCATTTACCGTTCTTTTTAGGCACAAGTACTACTGGTGATGACCATTCTGAACATGAAGGTTCAATTAATCGTTTATATATGAGTTTGGTTAATTCTTCTTTTAAGATATCTGTTTTTAATTTACTAAGTCGATAAAATTTTTGTTTAATAGGTTTAACTCCTTCCTTAAGAATAATTTTGTGTGGTGATAAATCTGAAGGTGTTAATTCTTCAGAAGAAGTTGCAATTATATCAATATATTCTTCAAGTAATTTAGTAATAGCTTCTCTATAATTTGAATTAATTGTACTTTGAAAAACTGTGTCATATATATATTTTATGGGTGGTAATCCTTCAATCGTTTTCAATTGTTGCTTAGCTTCTTGGTGATTCAATGCTTTGATTACACATAATAATTTTTCTTCGTCATCATATTCATTATTAATAGGTGTAATTTCTTCAATTAAACCTTGATCATTAAATCGACAAAGACTATATCTAATTGGATGTATAAATAACTGGTTATCAATTTGAGTTTTGAGGTTGATTAATATATCATAGAATGGATCCTCCTTGTCTATAATTCTACACATAACAAGTAGTTCTAGTTCATTAATTTTTACGGGAACTTTGATTAACACATCTTCTGAGTAATCATCATTCATCGTTGCTAAACGTATTCGTCCTGCACTAACTCCTATAGGTTCATACTGATAAGGTAATTTATCTAAAAATTGCTTTGTGATAATACTTAAGTTGCTACATGAATCTATTAAAGCCTTACCATGAACTCCATCTACTATTACATCAACCATAGCAATATCATCTTCTTGTGGTTCATGATGTTTACTTTTATATGTATGATCTATATTGTTCGTTATTATTGTAGTAGCACACATATTATCCACTGCACCTGAAATTTTAGTATTATTCTTTTCTAATTTAAGTCCTTGTGATACTTGAGACCGTATCTTTGGAGCAACGTCCAATAATTGTCCAAATGTAATATTGCAATTACTGGAGTTTAAATCTTTGATCACGTCATAACTATCACAATCAATTTGCATTTGTATTCTTTTTGGAATTCTAGTTGGCATAATTTCAGTTGATTTTTCTGATGATTTTTCTTGAATTAATTTATTTAAAGTTTGTTTAGAATTATTTCCTTCCTGAGAAGTTTCATCATTAATAATATTAACATTACTATTTTTATTATTTTCCACAGAAGTACTAGTACTAGCTCTTTCCTTATCTCTTAGCTCTTTCTCAATCCTCTTTTCTTTCTCTATTCTGGGTTGAGCCATAATCGAAGGATGTAATTGAGTTGTTGGCTTTTTGACTGGTCGCGATGTTCCCCTTAATTGATTTTCTTTTTGTTTTCGTAAACCTGGAGTAACTATTGGCTTAGGATCATCTCTTAGACTATGGTGAACCCTCTTTCCTCTTTGGTCACTAGTCTCTTCATCTTTAGGATTTGCCTTTCTCTTTATAACGTTTACTAAGTAATCCAATTCTTTGGAACCATCCGACTCATCATCAAAATCTTCGTAATAATCCGTAGTAGTACCTTCTTGGAAATCAGCAATTTCTTCATAATCATCATCTTCTTTTAAGTCAACTGTTTTGGGACGATGGCAGACTGAAGCAATTTTTTTGACTATGGGAGTGCTTCTACTCCCTTTTAGTGGTTTAAATAATTTTCATAAAACTTCTTGCGGTTATTTTCCAATATAGAATTTAATTTAGGACAGTTTCGTTTGGTATGTCCTTCATTGCTACAAAACCAGCAAGTACTAATTTTCATTTCTTTCATCTTGTTAGTGAGATTTTCTATAGATACATTTTTGTGGGTTTTTGGTTTGTTAAAATCATTTGAAATGTTCTTATTAAAATTACTTTTAGAGTTAAGGAGATTGTAACGAGTCTTATCATAATATTCAGTACTATTTTTAATAGATAAACGATCAACTTTTTCAGCTATAGCGAATGCTTTAGTAATAGAAATATTGTCTTTAAGCATAACCTTTCTCCATGCGTCAGGATTATTGGTTAAGGAATCTGCATAATCTAAAACACTAATTTTTCTTCTTCTCTTTTTATCCAATTTATGGTACAAAGATCTATAACGGACATTAAAATCTTTAACTTTCTCGTTCTTCTTTATTTTCATGGAACGCAATTCTCGTAACAAGTTGGTTTGATCTTCTTTAAGTCCATAGAAAGTCTTCAGATGATTTATGATTTCATCAAGGCTTGGGTAGGTGGTAGTAGATTCACTTTCTTCATCATCTTCTCCTTCACTATCGCTATCGAAATCAGAATCTTCATCTTCAGTAAGGTCATTTCCATCTTCTAGTTCTTGGATAATTTCTCTTGGTTCTCCAGAAGCCGTTAATATACAAGCAGTAAAAATAGTTTCAGGATCCTTGATATGTTGGTATTTTATCCATGCCTTTAACTCATTTGCCCAGGAGTTGATGTCAAGGTTTTGTTTAGTAAGCTTTTCAAAATCTTTTAATTCTTTCTTTAATTCTCTGAAGCTAAGCTTACTTTCTGGAGTACTCTCTGTTGGAGTACTGGAAGTACTGGATGTTCTCATAAAATAAAATTTATTGTATCTATAGAATGCTAAACCTCGTAATGTATAAATTGTTATAAAAAAGTAAAAATAAAAAAAAATTAAAAAAAATAAATCTTTTAACTAATAAAATTATTAATTATTTATTATTATTAATCACTTATTAAATTATAATAATCGTGCAATCTGATAGTACACACTGTCTGACGTGCAGCTTACCTCTTGAAAGGTGTCATGCCACGCGTGTGCCACGGTTACTATTTTCAATATAAAAAATAGCAGTCCAGAGCCTACTAGCCCAATTACTATGTAGGATAAACTTAACCCGGAAATCTATGCACGAATATTAGTTTAATTTAATATTAATTAATATTTTTAACAATTAATAATAATTAGTTAAAAATATAAAAATTGTTTTTTTAAAAAAAATTATTTGTTTTATTAGAAAAATTATTTATTAATATTATAATTTTATCCCTAATGTATTAATTTATTATTATATTCCCCGATATCTCCACCAATTTTTCATGGTATGGTTCATATAATTTTAGGAATATAATAATAATTAACACAAATAATAAAATTACAATAAAAAAAAAATAATTTGTTTTAAAATCAATATTTATTTATTTAAATTTATAAAAGAAAAATAATAATATAATTATTTATTTAATAAAAAGAAAGTTATTGATTATATTTTATTTCACTAAAATTACATGTATTTATATTTTTTTATCAAATTAAAATTTGTAAAGCCTAACTATTTTTTTAATAAACTAATTACTAATTATTTTTATAAATAAAACATTTAAATTGAAATTGAATTATTATTTTAGTTAATAATATTATTGTTATAAATAGTAGTTATATATTATTGAATTATTAATTATTTAATAATAGTTTAATACTAATATATATAAAATAAAAATAAAGAGATTATACAGAATATTTTATTGTGGTTTAGTTAAATTTAGTAATTAAAAATAAATTTAAATTGATAACGAAAATTTTAATAACTAATTAAATAGATTTGATTATTTTCAATATAACATAATACAAAAGAAATATAATATTAATATATTAAGTGGGCAAGGACAATATTCTTGGCTAAAGATTTTTAATACATTATAATGGAATCGGATCGATAATTCAAAAAGGAATTATAAGTTAATTAGTGATTTATTTACTTAAGATTTCTATTTAGTAATATTTGAAGAATATTGGAAAGTTCCAATTATATAGAATAGAATAATCTATAAGGTTAGAATAATTTATATTATTCTAGCACAATTAGTATTATTTGTTCATTCTGTAGGGTAGACTCGGGGTTGACACTTAGATATTTAAAATCAAGCAGGGGGGGACGGGTATTACCCTGCTTTGATTTTAAATAAAAAAAAAAAAAAAAAAAAATAATTCTTTATTAAAAATTATTTATTTTTTTTTATTAATATAAAAGTTTTTTTTTTTATTTAAAGTACACATATTTAATTTTTAAGAAATTGTTACAATATTTATATTTTTTTATAAATTTAAAGTATAATTAATTGTTTATAATTTAAGTAATTTTATAGAATTATTGAATTAATTTTATATCAATAATTCATTTTTGTTTTAATTTTTATAAATATAATAATATAATATTCAAATATAATTTAATTAAAAATAATTATAAAATAAATATATAGAAAATAGTTTTTACTATTTTCTTTAATATTTTTAAGTTAAATAAATTGTTTTTAAAGATTAATATAATAAATTTAATAATCTTTAATTATTTTAAATAATACTTGTAATTATTTTCAAAATAAAATAAAATTTTTATAATATTTAATTAATAAATTTGATAATATTTAAATAATAATTTTTATAATAAGTAATAATTTTTAATAATAATTTTTAATAATAAATTTAATTAATAATCTTAATAATTTTATAATAATATTTAATAGTTATAATAAATAAATTTTTATAATAATATTTAATAATTTTAATAATTTTATAATATTAATAATTTATAATAATTTTTAGAATAATATTTAATTAATAATTTTAATAATTTTATAATAATTTTTATAATAATATTTAATTAATATTTTTAATAATTTAGTATCTTAAAAGTATAATTTTAATATTTACAATTGTATTTTAATATATACATATATTTAATAATATAACAATAAAGTGATTAATTAAAATTTATTTACATTATTTACAAATTAAAATTAATTTATATCAAAATAAATTAAATTTACAATGAGGTTTAGGTTATGAAGAATATAGGAAAGTACAATTTAGTAAAGAATTATTAATAATAAAATAAAGGTTATTAATTCATTCTTTACCATGTATTACAATGTAAGAAATTGATATAAATTTTTATAATTTATTTCTATTTCTTATTAATTAATAATTATTTCATAATTATTATTCTTTAAAAACAATTATACCAATTAATGTATTAATTGTTATAAGAAAAAATTTATTTAATATAACTTCTGTATTATTTCATAGAAAAAATGTATTTAATAAAATTTCTGCATTATTTTATCCTTCTCTTTTTTATCCTTTTTCTTTTTAATTCTTTTAGTTATTAAAATCGGTTATTAAAGTTTTTCCGATTAATTATAATTGGTTTTATTTAATAACACAATGATCAATAAGTATAGATTATTGATCAAAAATCTTTCCAGTTTTTTCTTCTAATCTTTTTCTGGAAAGAATCATTGTTAAGATTAGAAAAATACATTTATTTTTGTAAAAATATAAATAGCTGTTGATTTTCGTCTTTAGAAAATCAAGAGTTATTATTTTAAGAAAAATATAATAACAATAAAAGACATTAATATTTCAATTAATATAAAATAGTTATTTTAAAATTTGTCAAAAAAAAAAATAATAAAATATTTAATAATAAAATAGATTAATAAAGTTCTTTTGATAAAAACATATTTTATTTCTCATTCATTTAAGGTCTATTATATTTTCTTATAATAAACTCTAATTTTAAAGATAAGTATTAAATTCTTATTTTTATTTTAATTTTTATTTTACTTTTTTATTTAATCTTAATAGTTTAGTTAATATTAATTATAAATAATAATTTCTATAATTTATAGAAATTATTACAATAATAACTCTTCTAGATAATTAGTTAATTGTATTATGATATTGTAGTACAAAAGTAAAAAAAAAAAAAAAATTATTTTATCCAATCAAATAAATAAATAGATAATATTAGAGAAAAAAAAAAAAAAAAAAAAAAAAAAAAAAAATTATTTTTTCCAATCAGATAAATAAATAATATAATATAATAAAAAAAAAAAAAAAAAAAAAAAAAAAAAAAAAAAAATTTTAATAGTAAATTATAATTATATAAATTAAATTGTATATATTAATAGATAGTAAAATTATATTATTAAATAAAATAATTATAACAATAACAATAATAATAAATACGTAAATTATATACTATAAATTATACTAACAATTAAATTTTTTATATTTAATAATATTAATTTATAATAAAGGATTCTAGAAGTTATTTCCAAAAATAAACAATATAATGAGAATTAGTACGAACTTTAGAAGCAGGAGTAGCCTGAGTCTTGTAACTGAGTGATTTCCGGATTAAGTTTACCCTTCACGACAAGCTGTGCGGGAGGCTCTGAACTGGTCTGTTTTAATGGTAAACAGATTGCAATCGTGGTGCGCGCGGCAACAAGACACCATTAATAGGTAAGCTGGTCGTATAGCGCATACTATCACTCAAACTCAGGGGCTTCTGGAAAATTGGTCGGAAATGCTCATTTTTGTTAAAATATTGGAAGTGTTCTTCTAGACTCCGAAGTTATAAATTTCTATTATTAATATAAATAATTTATATTTTACAATTATATACATATATTAAAGATATATTAAAGATATATTAAAGATATTTTAAAGATATTTTAAAGATATATTAAAGATATTTTAAAGATCTATATTAAAAAAGTCTATTTAGTATTTTAATGAACTCAATCAGTATGGAAGCTACTAAGGAAGCTGAAGCGTCAAAATTAATTTCTGCAATTACCGAATTTATTCCCACATTTTTTTCACCTAACGGTGTGTTGGCCCGCAATGAAGACAACACAAAGCTTAATCTAAACGAACTAACGGAACAGTGTGAATTGTTCTTTGATGAACATGCCAATTCGTTCCCAAATGACAACTTTAGAAACGCTTTCGTTATCAGCAAACTTTATGGACCAGCTAAAAAATGGGGATTATCTCTCAAGGCTGATGGAACACTTAATTCTCTCACCTATGAGGAATTTAAGAGGTTATTGTTAGAAAATTTTGGAGATACAAAGGAACAAAGGTTTGTTTTAATTGAAGAACTTTTGAACCTTAAACAGCTTCACCTCGGAAAGGCAGCTTTCTTTACTATTGAATTCAGAAGATTAGCGTCAAGAATTGGTTGGAACGACGATGTTTTTATTGACCTTATCCGGAGAGGCCTTCTTGAGGAGGTTCGTCTGGAGTTCGATAAAATCGAAAGACCAAAGACCCTTTTTGAAGCAACAAATTCAATCATCAGCATCGATAAAAAATGTTTCATTAACAACCTAGCCAAAACAAATAAGTCAACCAACAAGTCGCAAAAAAGAAAAAGAGATGAGCATCCAAAACAGGAATTCAAGAACAACAAAGTACACAAGAAATTCAGAAAAAATCAAAACAAAGAAAGCATCCTTTCGGCTAACTATACACCAAACACCTCAAATTCAATGACCACTACATTTATATTAAATAATAATGGAAAGAAAATGAAAATAAACGTCCTTATTGATTCTGGTTCTGCAAGAAGTTACATCTGTAGAGACTTTGTAAACGCCAACAGAATTCAATTATCTACTTTGTCTTCACCATTGAACATTCAGTTACCGAACAACAAAAGTATGAATATAAGACAAGTAACGAAGAAATTAGGCCTTGCCTTCATGGACCACAAGGAAAGCTATGAATTCTACGTAGCTACCTTACAACTTCAGGGAATATCAGCCATCCTTGGAAGAGATTGGTTGAGTATTCATATGCCATACGTAGATTTCAAAAATAATAAGATTTACTTTTTAGAGAACCACTGCGGAAATCACTGCCCTTCAGCAAAAGGGAATAAATTCATTTTTCACTCTAAAGATGTTACTGCTGCAATTTTGCCAAACAACGAAAACAACAATGTATCAAAAGATAAAACAGAAACATACTCAATATCTGGTGACGAACTTTTTGATATAGATATTTGCGCCGCTTTAGTAAATGAAACTGATAAAGATGAAATTATCAACATATACTATCAAGATTTGAAAATTGTATTTGAAAAGAAAGAGGCAGACAAATTGCCTCCACATCGTGAATATGATATATCAATTGACCTAGTCCCTGGTGGTCAATTATATTATGGACCTGTGTACTCTCTTACGATTGTCGAAATGGAAGCTCTTAAAAACTATTTAAAAGAAAATTTAGATAAGGGGTTTATAAGGAAGTCAAAATCACCTGCTGGTGCCCCTGTCCTGTTTGTAAAAAAACAAGATGGAAGCTTACGACTCTGCGTTGATTATAGGAAATTAAATTCTATTACAATTAGGAATAGCTACCCTATCCCAAGATTGGTTGACTTGATTGAATCGTTTAAGGGGGCAGTAATATTCACTCGTTTGGACCTTCGATCTGCATATAACCTTGTCCGCGTTAAAGAAGGTCATGAATATTTAACTGCTTTTAGAACACCTTTAGGCCAATTTGAATATCTAGTAATGCCCTTTGGCCTAAGAAATGCCCCCTCGGTGTTTCAAAGATTCATCCAGGATGTTTTATCTGATGCAATTGGCATATTTGTTCAAGTATACTTGGATGATATAATAATTTATTCAAAAAGTTTAGACGAACATATTCAACATGTTCGTAAAATATTGTCGCTTCTAATTAAAAATGGTCTTTACGTGAAATTGGAAAAATGTGATTTTCATGTTAAAGAAACTATTTTTTTAGGGTTTGTGGTGTCTGTAAATGGTCTTTCAATGGACAGGAATAAGGTTAAAGCTGTTATCGACTGGCCTATCCCAAAAAATATTAAAGAACTCCAAGGGTTTCTAGGACTTTGTAACTTCTATAGGAAGTTCATAAATAATTTTGCCGAGATCATTGAACCTCTCCGTCGGCTTTTGAAGAAGAACTCTCCCTTCATTTGGGATGTTAGGGCAGACAATGCTTTCAACAAACTCAAAGAAGCTTTTACGACGGAAGAAATCCTAGTTTATCCAGATCCAGAGAAAGAATTCTTTGTAGAAACGGACGCTAGCAATTTCGCTGTTGGTTGTGTTTTATCCCAAATTAGTAACAAAGACAATAAACTCCATCCGGTTGCTTTCTACTCTAGGTCCTTGTCTTCTGCTGAAATCAATTATACTATTTATGACAAGGAATTACTTGCAATAATCGTAGCTTTTGAAACCTGGCGCCATCACCTAGAAGGTGCTAAATTTCCAGTACAAGTAGTCACAGATCACAGAAATCTGTTATATTTTAAGCAACCTCAAAAATTAAACCAAAGACAAATTAGATGGAGTCTCTTTCTCTCAAAGTTCACTTATAGGATTTCATTTCGCTCCGGTATTAAGAGTGGTAAACCTGACTCTTTATCAAGACGCCCTGATTACGTCAACAAGGATTCGACCAATGAAGGTTATCCTCTGTTAGATGAAGAGATATTTTGTTGTGCACCTTCTGACAACTTAAAAGCCTTAATTGAAGCTCAGAAGTCTGACACATACTGTAAGGATACACTCAATAAAATTAAAACAAGGTCAAATGAAGTAAAAAGTTCGCTTTTTACCATCGTCGAAGGGGTTCTGCATTTTCAGAACCGAATAATTGTCCCTTCTTCACTCAAGGCCAAGGTATTGAAAATGTATCATGATGGTCCAACTAATGGTCACCAAGGAGTAGATAAAACTTTTGAAAAATTAAGAAGAAATTATTGGTGGCCAAATATGAAAAAAGACATCAAGAATTACATATCCTCATGCGATGTTTGTGGAAGAAATAAGCTCCGAAGACACAAGCCATATGGTAAAATACAACCTTTACCGGTTCCCAGTAGACCTTGGGAAATAATTGGCGTTGACTTTATCACTTCACTTCCCAGTTCGCAAGATTGTACATGTTTAATGGTTGTAGCTGACCATCTGACCAAAATGATTCACCTTGTCCCTTGTTCTGATGTTCCCTCCGCTGATCTGACGGCCAAAATGCTTCTATTCAATGTTTTTCGCTACCATGGATTCCCTAAAATAATTGTTTCGGACCATGGTTCTCAATTTTCATCAGAATTTTGGACTTCGTTGTGCTCTGCTATTAACGCTAATCCAAGACTTGCCACAGCTCACCATCAACAATCCAATGGACAAATTGAGCGTGCAAATTCAGTAATTGAGCAGTATCTCCGATGTTATTGTTCAACGTCCCAAAATGAATGGTGTTATTATGTTCCTTTATGTGAAATGACCTATAACAACTCCCTGCATAAGTCCATAGGTAAATCACCATTCTTTGCTAATTATGGCTTTAATCCTTCCTGTACTATAGAGTCGCCTCCTGTTCTTCTAAAGGATAATGCTTCCGCTTTAACCAGGGATTGGTCCTCACATTTCGAAGCATTGAAGAGACACTTACAAAAAGCTAAAGAAAATTTTAAGAAGTTTGG
Organism: Neocallimastix lanati (nom. inval.); assembly: GCA_016946835.1. NCBI lineage: Eukaryota > Fungi > Neocallimastigomycota > Neocallimastigomycetes > Neocallimastigales > Neocallimastigaceae > Neocallimastix > Neocallimastix lanati (nom. inval.). The sequence continues at coordinate 1,353,687 of JACVTC010000033.1, forward strand.
AGATTCGAAGAAAGCTACAGGACCTTCATTCAAAGTAAATGATTTTGTATGGCTAAAAAGATATTATTTTACAAATGAGCCATCCAAAAAACTTTCTTCACAATATCTTGGGCCGTTTAGAGTTTTGGAAGTGAGGGAGAGAATGAATTACCGGTTAGATTTGCCAGAAAATCTACATTTACATCCGGTATTTCATGTTTCCCAGTTGGAGCCTTATACAAAAAGAAATCCGGAACTAGTGGATGCATCATAAGGAGGTGCAATGTAAGAAATTGATATAAATTTTTATAATTTATTTCTATTTCTTATTAATTAATAATTATTTCATAATTATTATTCTTTAAAAACAATTATACCAATTAATGTATTAATTGTTATAAGAAAAAATTTATTTAATATAACTTCTGTATTATTTCATAGAAAAAATGTATTTAATAAAATTTCTGCATTATTTTATCCTTCTCTTTTTTATCCTTTTTCTTTTTAATTCTTTTAGTTATTAAAATCGGTTATTAAAGTTTTTCCGATTAATTATAATTGGTTTTATTTAATAACACAATGATCAATAAGTATAGATTATTGATCAAAAATCTTTCCAGTTTTTTCTTCTAATCTTTTTCTGGAAAGAATCATTGTTAAGATTAGAAAAATACATTTATTTTTGTAAAAATATAAATAGCTGTTGATTTTCGTCTTTAGAAAATCAAGAGTTATTATTTTAAGAAAAATATAATAACAATAAAAGACATTAATATTTCAATTAATATAAAATAGTTATTTTAAAATTTGTCAAAAAAAAAAATAATAAAATATTTAATAATAAAATAGATTAATAAAGTTCTTTTGATAAAAACATATTTTATTTCTCATTCATTTAAGGTCTATTATATTTTCTTATAATAAACTCTAATTTTAAAGATAAGTATTAAATTCTTATTTTTATTTTAATTTTTATTTTACTTTTTTATTTAATCTTAATAGTTTAGTTAATATTAATTATAAATAATAATTTCTATAATTTATAGAAATTATTACATACAAATGTTAAGGTTTTAGAGAATTAAATAAAAATAAAGTAAGGAAACACAAATTTTATTTATTTATTTATTATTTTTATTTATAAATTTATTTGATTTTATTTGATGATATTTAAAAATTAGTAGCAAAATTTACAACTATTTATACTTTTTTTCAAGGCATAAAAGTTGTTCTTGCCACTAAATTACATTTTATTTATTTTTTTTTTTTAAAAACTATTAAATTTAAATTGATTTTTATAATTAATTATATAAAATTTAATTATAACAATATAAATAAAATACATTTATAATATTAATAAAACATTTTTTTTTTTTTTTTTTTTTTTTTTTTTTTTTTTTTTTTTTTTTTTTTATTTATTTATTTAAAAATATCTAAAATATTACTAATAAGAATTTATTTAATTGGCTATAATTTTTATTACAATCTGTTAAAATATTCAAATAAAAATAAAAATACTATTCTAATATAAAGGTTTTTAATAAAATAAAATATTTTTCAATATAAAATAAAACATTTCGATATAAAATTTTATAATAAAAAGTTAAAATATAATATATAAATTTTTAATTATCAATATATAAAAATATTATTAATATAAATTTTCATTATTAATATAAAAAAAATAAGATTTATTATTAATATTGCTAATATAAGTTTTAAATATATAAAAATATTACTATTAATATAAGATTTAATATAAAAATATAAAGTTTAATATAATTTTTGATTTAATTTTTGATCTTTGGATTTAAAAATTTATTAAAGTACAAAAATAATAATGTACACATAATGTATTAGAAATAAATCGTAGATTTAATTAAGAATGCATTATTTAGTACATTCTTATCAAGATGCCCCGACGAAGACTCAAGCTTCTCTGTAAGCGGAGTTAAACTTTACTAAATTTTTAAAGTGAACATTCCTATCGAGTTGCTTTCCAGTCTTCTGATCGATTAAGGTTGCCGTGTTGAATTGAATTTTTAAAATTTTAAATGGTCCATTGTAATATGGTTCTAGCTTAGTGCGGCTAAAGTTTCTAACAAGAACAAGATCACCAGCTTTTAATTCTTTTCCTTTTTTCATACTTATTTGTTCTTCTCGTCTTGTTGCCCAATACTTGTTAGCATTCTTCACATTTTCGCATGCTTCTCTAGTCCATTGATAATGACGAACAAATTTTTCCATTAAAATTTCATCATACGATTTACCTGCATTTTCAATTGTTCTTATGGCTATATCATAAGGCTGTTGGTCTTCTCTTCCATATACTAATTCAAAACTAGAATGTCCGGTAGCTGTGTTTTTGGTAGTTCGAAGTGCCCATAAAGCAGAAGGTAAAACTTCATCCCAATCTTGATTTTTCCTTCCTAATAAACGAAGTAATTTTCCAATTTCTTTATTTCGGTTTTCAGTGAGACCATTGGATTCAGGGTGATAGGTAGCTATGAATTTTACATAAACATCATAAAGATCAAGAAAGATTTTAGTCATATCAGAAGTGAATTGGACTCCATTATCTGTAGTAATAACTTGAGGCACACCATGTCTTGCAAAAACGTTTATTAAAAATTTAATTATATCAGAGGAAGTTATGTTTTCAGTGGGTTCGGCTTCAACCCATTTGGTAAAGTAATCAACAGTTACTATAATATATTGATTATTATTTCTTGTTTTTGGTAACGGTCCTATAATATCTAATCCTAAATGCACAAAGGGACCCTCCACTTTAGTTGGATGGTTTTCGGTTGGTTCTGGATATGGTTGAGGACGATTTAACTGGCATTTTTCACAATTACTAACAATTCTTTTGATATCTTTAATCATATGATTCCAATAAAAGTTTTTCTTAAGTCTTTGATATGTTTTGTAATATCCTTCGTGGCCAATATTATGAGCTTCTAAAATTAATTTAAACCTTTCATTTTCGTCCGTTATTAATTTTCTATAATTTCCATTGTCGATAAAGTAATCTTCACCATCAATAACAGTAAACTTTTCATTAATAAATTCCTTTATAACCTTAGATAATAATTCTTCATTATTTCCATTAGTAATTTTTGTTAATAATATCTTTCTCTCTTCCTTACTTTTCATTCTTGAAAGAGCATCAGCTAACACATTCTTTTTGCCTGATTCATATTTTATATTAATTCCAAGCATACTAGCGGTTAGACACCATCTTGTTTGCCTTGCATTCAAAGGTTCTTTATTCTTAAATAAACCAACTAATGGTTTATGATCTGTGTAAATAGTTGTAGGTAATGGATTTCCTTCAATATAAGATTTAAATTTAGTCATACAGTAAAATAAAGCTGTTCCTTCCAAATCTGTGATACCATAATTCTTTTCAGTTTTCTTCAAACTTCTACTTATAAAGTGTATTGGATGCTCCTTACCGGTTTCTTCTTCTTTTTGTAAAAGAACTCCACCAATTCCATTATACGAAGCATCAGTTCTAATGATAAAAGGTTTGTCAAATGACGGAAATTTTAGAATAGGTGCATTGATTAATTTTTCTTTTAGGAGTTCAAAGCTTTCTTGTTGTTCTTTATTCCATTCATATTTAGTATTCTTTTTCAATAATTTACATAAAGGTGAGGTAATTTGAGCATATTTAGGGATAAAGTCACGATAATACCCTATTGCTCCTAGAAATGATCTTAATTCATGAATTGATGAAGGGGCTTCCCACTTCTTAATAGCTGTTATTTTACTTTCCATGGGACTTAATCCTTTAGTAGTAAGTTTGTGACCTAATACATCAACTTCAGTTTGAAGAAAATGGCACTTTTCAATATTAATTTTTAACTTGTTTTCTTTAAATACTTCTAATACTTGTTTAATATGAATTAAATGTTCTTCGATACTTTTTGAATAGATCAAAACATCATCAATAAATACATAAACAAATTCACCAATAAAAGGGAATAAAATTTTATTCATTTCTCTTTGGAAGGTTGAGGGAGCTCCAGTAAGTCCAAAAGGCATAACCTTAAATTGATAATTTCCAAACTTAGTAGTGAAAGTGGTTACTTCAACGCTTTCTTCATCCATTAAGATTTGGTGAAAACCAGAAAATAAATCAAGAGTTGTAAATATTTTAGCTCCTCCGAGACTATCAAAAATTTCATCTATATATGGAACTGAATAAGAATCTTTTTCTGTCATATCATTGACTTTTCGGTAGTCAATGCACAAGCGCCACTTTCCATTGTGTTTTAGAATGAGTACTACTGGAGATGACCATTCTGAACAGGATGGTTCTATCAATCCTTTCTTAATAAGCTTTGTAAGTTCTTCTTTTAAGATATCTGATTTTAATTTAGTTAACCTATAACTTCTTAATTTTACTGGCTTTGCATTTGCTTTCAAACGGATCTTATGTGGTGAAAGTTTAGAAGGAGTTAGTTCTTCTGTTGAAGTGGCAACTATGTCAATCATTTCTTTGAGAATTTTAATAATTTGTTCTTTATAATCTTTATTTAAGGTACTTAAAAATTCATCACTCTCAATAAATTCCATTGGAGTTAATTCCTTTATAATTTCCTTTTCATTATTCGTTTCTTCAACTTTTCTAATAGTGCAGATTATACTTTCTTCATCATAATATTGATTATTTATTTTAGCTATTTCTTCGTATTCACTTTCTGACAAAAGTTTACATAGACTGTTTAAGGTTGGATGAATAAATAAACAATGATCGATTTGAGTTTTAAAGTTTATTAACATATCATAAAATGAGTCTTCTTTCTCAATAATTCTAAAGTCCGCATTAAATTCATAATTATTAATTTTTACTGGTAATCGAACAATAATTCCTTCCGAGTATTCTTCATCTTGTGTTGCTAGTTGGATTCTTCCACGACTTTTTCCAACTGTTTCATATTCACCAGGTAATTTATCAAAATACTGCTTAGTAACGATGCTTAGGTTACTACAAGAATCAATTAAAAGTTTTCCTAGTACTCCGTCAACACTTGCATCAACCATTGCTAAGTCTTCTTCGGCTACTTCATTACTTTTACTTATGTAGCTATGGTCATAGTTATTTACTAATAAAGTTCGTGCTATTACATTGTCTACAGTTCCAATTATTTTAGACTTTTCTAACTTTAAACCTTGAGTTAATTGTGAACGAATTTTAGGACATGCATTCAAGAGTTGACCTATCGTAATACTGGATTTAAGATTATTTAAATCATCCATAATATTGTAAGGTTCTTTATTATTCATCATTTTGATATTCCTTTTTACTAATTGAGTATTTCCATTATTAGTTTCCTTAGTTTTTGTTGAAATTAATTTTTCCAAAGTATTAGTTTTATTTTGTTGATTATCTTTATTCATTTCTAGATCTTCTATTTCATTATCGATTACAAGTATATCTTCAGATTCAACTTTTTCCTTTCCTTTTGATGAATAATTGTTGTTTTCTTCTTTACTTTCTCTTACTCTTGTCATATTTCTTAATTCCTTTTCTTTTTGTTTTTCTTTGTTAATATTTGGTTGAGTTAAAATTGAAGGAAGTATTTGATTTTTATAAACTTTATTTGGTTTATTATGCAGCTCATTTTCTTTCTTCTTTCTTAAAGCAGGAGTTGCAAAAGGACGTGGATTATCTTTTAAACTTTTATGTACTTTCTTGGAATTATTTTCTTCTTTTTCGCTGTTATTATCATTCATTTTTCTTTTTACAGCATTTATAATGATATCATCCTCACTAAAATCAGATTCTTCAGATTCTTCGTTAAAGGAATTATTATCAATTGGAGTATTCTTAGTAAAAGTATTATTTTGTAAATTATTTAATGAAGCTATTGTTTTGTCATTGGGAGTGCTTCTGCTCCCATTTAGAAGTTTAAAGACTTTTTGGAATATATTTCTTTTTTATTTTTTTCCATAATCTTATTTAATTGAGGGCAATAGTATGAGTAATGACCTTCTTCCTTACAGAAGAAGCAAGTTTTAACGGATAAATTTCTCATTTTCTGGGTTGATTCTTCTATAATATCTTGAGGTTTCAGTTTATTATTTGTTTGACTTGTTTGGAAAGTTTCGTTTCTTCTTTTAGGATAAAGTCTTGAAGTAGTACTGTTTTGATTATTTTGATTATGCTGGGAATTATTAACATTATAGGTATTAATATTATTGTTCCTTACAGAAAGTCTATCTACTTTCTCGGCAATTTTGAAAGCTTTCTCCATACTTATATCATCTTTAAGGGATAATTTCTTCCAGGCTTCATAATTATTTTGAATAGAATCAATATAATCTAGTACACCAATGCGCTTTCTTCTCTTTTTATCAAGTTTAGTGTACAAAGTTCTATATCTTACATTAAAGTCTTTAATCTTTTCGTTTCTTTTAATTCGCATTGCACGAAGTTCTTTAAGAAGTAAATTTTGGTCTTCTTTAATACCGTAAAAATTTTCAAGACTTGAAATAATTTTTTCAAGAGAAGGAAATTTATCATCATCAACATTTTCTTCTTCATCATCTTCTTCTTCATCTGATGAATCATCACTTTCATCATCACTATCTTCTCCCAAATCTTCAATAACGCGTTGTACTTCACCAGAGCTGGTAAGTAAACAAGCATTAAATATTGTTTCCGGATCTGTGATACCTTGTATCTTGATCCAAAGTTTTAATTCAGTAGCCCAGGACTTTATATCTAAATTGTCCTTGCTAAGCTTCACTATGTCTCGTAATTCTTTCTTTAATTCTTTAAAACTTAAAGTACTTTTAGTAGACATTTCGTTTTTAGTTAATAATTTTTTTTTTTATTATAAATTAACGAGGTTATTAAATACGAATAAATTTGAAAGTCCAACTTTAAAAATATAATTTAACAAGTAATTTAATATCGAATCAAATTTTAAAACAATATATCTTAGTAATTTTTGAAAATAATAATTTTATTTGCTTTCTTTAGTAAGTATAAGCTCGAAATCCTTATCGACAACTTAGTAGAAATTATAAAGCACGAGGTTCTTTTCGACTACTTTTTTAAGAATAATTTTAAGTTCGAAATCTTTATCGACAACTTAATAGAATAATTTTAAGTTCGAAATCTTTATCGACAATTCAATGAAATAATTTTAAGTTCGAAATCTTTATCGACAACTTAATAGAATAATTTTAAGTTCGAAATCTTTATCGACAACTTAATAGAATATTTTTCAAGCTCGAAATCTTTATCGACCACTTGAATTTTGTAATTTAGTATATTTGTAGTAATAAATTTAGAAGCAAAGTTTTATTTATTATTTTCACCTTTCAAAAATTTTTCTTTTTAAACGATAAATATTGTATTGTTATAGCTAATAAAATTATTAATTAATTATAATTATTAAACACAAAAAATAATCTTTATTGTCGTACAATCTGATAGTACACACTGTCTGACGTGCAGCTTACCTAATGATGTCATGCCACGCGTGTGCCACGATTACTATATTCAATATAAAATATAGCAGTTCAGAGCCCACTAGCCCAATTACTATGTAGGATAAACTTAATCCGATAATCTATGTACGGAATAAAAAAATTTTAAAAGTATTCAATAATATTTTTATTAACTAATAAAAATTAACTAAAAACACAATATTTTCAAAGTAAATTAAGATTCTATTACAGGAATTATATAACAAATAAAGTACCAGTAATAAAAAAAATAAAAAAAATTTAAATGGCGAAGTTAGCCAAAGTCTGATACTTTATATAATAAAGTGCCTTATAACTAGCACAAAGAAAAGTAAAAAAAATTATATAAAAAAAACAATCTTACGCCTTCGGTGACGTAAGCTCCTTATTCGCCAGTGCTTGGAAAGTACCCGCACCTTCGTGTGTTGAAACGTTGAAGGTTGAACTATTATTACCGGGTCGGTAACCAAATACCTTCGTCTACTTTCCAATTAATCTCCAAATTAACTACTATTCAATAACCTACTATGAATAGAGTTAATTTGTTGCTATCTGAGAATACACTGTGTATGAGCTCTATCCGCTCCTTGTTATAATTTTACAAAATTTGTTTTTTTAGAATCTTAATTTTACTTATTTAAAAAAAATTTTTTTTATATATATATATCAAACAAGCGCCATGGGTTAATCAAAGGATTAACGACTTACTTGTTTATCAATATAAAATAAAAAAAAAATTAAAAAAAAAATCTATGTTATTTACTATTATTTCTATTTAATTCCCCGATATCTCCACCATATAAATGTTAAGGTTTTAGAGAATTAAATAAAAATAAAGTAAGGAAACACAAATTTTATTTATTTATTTATTATTTTTATTTATAAATTTATTTGATTTTATTTGATGATATTTAAAAATTAGTAGCAAAATTTACAACTATTTATACTTTTTTTCAAGGCATAAAAGTTGTTCTTGCCACTAAATTACATTTTATTTATTTTTTTTTTTAAAAACTATTAAATTTAAATTGATTTTTATAATTAATTATATAAAATTTAATTATAACAATATAAATAAAATACATTTATAATATTAATAAAACATTTTTTTTTTTTTTTTTTTTTTTTTTTTTTTTTTTTTTTTTTTTTTTTTATTTATTTATTTAAAAATATCTAAAATATTACTAATAAGAATTTATTTAATTGGCTATAATTTTTATTACAATCTGTTAAAATATTCAAATAAAAATAAAAATACTATTCTAATATAAAGGTTTTTAATAAAATAAAATATTTTTCAATATAAAATAAAACATTTCGATATAAAATTTTATAATAAAAAGTTAAAATATAATATATAAATTTTTAATTATCAATATATAAAAATATTATTAATATAAATTTTCATTATTAATATAAAAAAAATAAGATTTATTATTAATATTGCTAATATAAGTTTTAAATATATAAAAATATTACTATTAATATAAGATTTAATATAAAAATATAAAGTTTAATATAATTTTTGATTTAATTTTTGATCTTTGGATTTAAAAATTTATTAAAGTACAAAAATAATAATGTACACATAATGTATTAGAAATAAATCGTAGATTTAATTAAGAATGCATTATTTAGTACATTCTTATCACAAATGTTAAGGTTTTAGAGAATTAAATAAAAATAAAGTAAACAAACACAAATTTTATTTATTTATTTATTTTATTTATTTATTTTTTTTTTATTTGATTTTATTTTTATCTTATTTGATTTTATTCGATGATATTTAAAAATTAGTAGCAAAATTTACAACTATTTATATTTTTTTTCAAGGCATAAAAGTTGTTCTTGCCACTAAATTACATTTTATTTATTTTTTTTTTTAAAAACTATTAAATTTAAATTGATTTTTATAATTAATTATATAAAATTTAATTATAACAATATAAATAAAATACATTTATAATATTAATAAAACATTTTTTTTTTTTTTTTTTTTTTTTTTTTTTTTTTTTTTTTTTTTTTTTTTTTATTTATTTATTTAAAAATATCTAAAATATTACTAATAAGAATTTATTTAATTGGCTATAATTTTTATTACAATCTGTTAAAATATTCAAATAAAAATAAAAATACTATTCTAATATAAAGGTTTTTAATAAAATAAAATATTTTTCAATATAAAATAAAACATTTCGATATAAAATTTTATAATAAAAAGTTAAAATATAATATATAAATTTTTAATTATCAATATATAAAAATATTATTAATATAAATTTTCATTATTAATATAAAAAAAATAAGATTTATTATTAATATTGCTAATATAAGTTTTAAATATATAAAAATATTACTATTAATATAAGATTTAATATAAAAATATAAAGTTTAATATAATTTTTGATTTAATTTTTGATCTTTGGATTTAAAAATTTATTAAAGTACAAAAATAATAATGTACACATAATGTATTAGAAATAAATCGTAGATTTAATTAAGAATGCATTATTTAGTACATTCTTATCAAGATGCCCCGACGAAGACTCAAGCTTCTCTGTAAGCGGAGTTAAACTTTACTAAATTTTTAAAGTGAACATTCCTATCGAGTTGCTTTCCAGTCTTCTGATCGATTAAGGTTGCCGTGTTGAATTGAATTTTTAAAATTTTAAATGGTCCATTGTAATATGGTTCTAGCTTAGTGCGGCTAAAGTTTCTAACAAGAACAAGATCACCAGCTTTTAATTCTTTTCCTTTTTTCATACTTATTTGTTCTTCTCGTCTTGTTGCCCAATACTTGTTAGCATTCTTCACATTTTCGCATGCTTCTCTAGTCCATTGATAATGACGAACAAATTTTTCCATTAAAATTTCATCATACGATTTACCTGCATTTTCAATTGTTCTTATGGCTATATCATAAGGCTGTTGGTCTTCTCTTCCATATACTAATTCAAAACTAGAATGTCCGGTAGCTGTGTTTTTGGTAGTTCGAAGTGCCCATAAAGCAGAAGGTAAAACTTCATCCCAATCTTGATTTTTCCTTCCTAATAAACGAAGTAATTTTCCAATTTCTTTATTTCGGTTTTCAGTGAGACCATTGGATTCAGGGTGATAGGTAGCTATGAATTTTACATAAACATCATAAAGATCAAGAAAGATTTTAGTCATATCAGAAGTGAATTGGACTCCATTATCTGTAGTAATAACTTGAGGCACACCATGTCTTGCAAAAACGTTTATTAAAAATTTAATTATATCAGAGGAAGTTATGTTTTCAGTGGGTTCGGCTTCAACCCATTTGGTAAAGTAATCAACAGTTACTATAATATATTGATTATTATTTCTTGTTTTTGGTAACGGTCCTATAATATCTAATCCTAAATGCACAAAGGGACCCTCCACTTTAGTTGGATGGTTTTCGGTTGGTTCTGGATATGGTTGAGGACGATTTAACTGGCATTTTTCACAATTACTAACAATTCTTTTGATATCTTTAATCATATGATTCCAATAAAAGTTTTTCTTAAGTCTTTGATATGTTTTGTAATATCCTTCGTGGCCAATATTATGAGCTTCTAAAATTAATTTAAACCTTTCATTTTCGTCCGTTATTAATTTTCTATAATTTCCATTGTCGATAAAGTAATCTTCACCATCAATAACAGTAAACTTTTCATTAATAAATTCCTTTATAACCTTAGATAATAATTCTTCATTATTTCCATTAGTAATTTTTGTTAATAATATCTTTCTCTCTTCCTTACTTTTCATTCTTGAAAGAGCATCAGCTAACACATTCTTTTTGCCTGATTCATATTTTATATTAATTCCAAGCATACTAGCGGTTAGACACCATCTTGTTTGCCTTGCATTCAAAGGTTCTTTATTCTTAAATAAACCAACTAATGGTTTATGATCTGTGTAAATAGTTGTAGGTAATGGATTTCCTTCAATATAAGATTTAAATTTAGTCATACAGTAAAATAAAGCTGTTCCTTCCAAATCTGTGATACCATAATTCTTTTCAGTTTTCTTCAAACTTCTACTTATAAAGTGTATTGGATGCTCCTTACCGGTTTCTTCTTCTTTTTGTAAAAGAACTCCACCAATTCCATTATACGAAGCATCAGTTCTAATGATAAAAGGTTTGTCAAATGACGGAAATTTTAGAATAGGTGCATTGATTAATTTTTCTTTTAGGAGTTCAAAGCTTTCTTGTTGTTCTTTATTCCATTCATATTTAGTATTCTTTTTCAATAATTTACATAAAGGTGAGGTAATTTGAGCATATTTAGGAATAAAATCACGATAATATCCCACTGCTCCTAAAAATGATCTTAATTCATGAAGTGATGAAGGGGCTTCCCACTTCTTAATAGCTGTTATCTTACTTTCCATGGGACTTAATCCTTTAGTAGTAAGTTTGTGACCTAATACATCAACTTCAGTTTGAAGAAAATGGCACTTTTCAATATTAATTTTTAACTTGTTTTCTTTAAATACTTCTAATACTTGTTTAATATGAATTAAATGTTCTTCGATACTTTTTGAATAGATCAAAACATCATCAATAAATACATAAACAAATTCACCAATAAAAGGGAATAAAATTTTATTCATTTCTCTTTGGAAGGTTGAGGGAGCTCCAGTAAGTCCAAAAGGCATAACCTTAAATTGATAATTTCCAAACTTAGTAGTGAAAGTGGTTACTTCAACGCTTTCTTCATCCATTAAGATTTGGTGAAAACCAGAAAATAAATCAAGAGTTGTAAATATTTTAGATCCTCCGAGACTATCAAAAATTTCATCTATATATGGAACTGAATAAGAATCTTTTTCTGTCATATCATTGACTTTTCGGTAGTCAATGCACAAGCGCCACTTTCCATTGTGTTTTAGAATGAGTACTACTGGAGATGACCATTCTGAACAGGATGGTTCTATCAATCCTTTCTTAATAAGCTTTGTAAGTTCTTCTTTTAAGATATCTGATTTTAATTTAGTTAACCTATAACTTCTTAATTTTACTGGCTTTGCATTTGCTTTCAAACGGATCTTATGTGGTGAAAGTTTAGAAGGAGTTAGTTCTTCTGTTGAAGTGGCAACTATGTCAATCATTTCTTTGAGAATTTTAATAATTTGTTCTTTATAATCTTTATTTAAGGTACTTAAAAATTCATCACTCTCAATAAATTCCATTGGAGTTAATTCCTTTATAATTTCCTTTTCATTATTCGTTTCTTTAACTTTTCTAATAGTGCAAATTATACTTTCTTCATCATAATATTGATTATTTATTTTAGCTATTTCTTCGTATTCACTTTCTGACAAAAGTTTACATAGACTGTTTAAGGTTGGATGAATAAATAAACAATGATCGATTTGAGTTTTAAAGTTTATTAACATATCATAAAATGAGTCTTCTTTCTCAATAATTCTAAAGTCCGCATTAAATTCATAATTATTAATTTTTACTGGTAATCGAACAATAATTCCTTCCGAGTATTCTTCATCTTGTGTTGCTAGTTGGATTCTTCCACGACTTTTTCCAACTGTTTCATATTCACCAGGTAATTTATCAAAATACTGCTTAGTAACGATGCTTAGGTTACTACAAGAATCAATTAAAAGTTTTCCTAGTACTCCGTCAACACTTGCATCAACCATTGCTAAGTCTTCTTCGGCTACTTCATTACTTTTACTTATGTAGCTATGGTCATAGTTATTTACTAATAAAGTTCGTGCTATTACATTGTCTACAGTTCCAATTATTTTAGACTTTTCTAACTTTAAACCTTGAGTTAATTGTGAACGAATTTTAGGACATGCATTCAAGAGTTGACCTATCGTAATACTGGATTTAAGATTATTTAAATCATCCATAATATTGTAAGGTTCTTTATTATTCATCATTTTGATATTCCTTTTTACTAATTGAGTATTTCCATTATTAGTTTCCTTAGTTTTTGTTGAAATTAATTTTTCCAAAGTATTAGTTTTATTTTGTTGATTATCTTTATTCATTTCTAGATCTTCTATTTCATTATCGATTACAAGTATATCTTCAGATTCAACTTTTTCCTTTCCTTTTGATGAATAATTGTTGTTTTCTTCTTTACTTTCTCTTACTCTTGTCATATTTCTTAATTCCTTTTCTTTTTGTTTTTCTTTGTTAATATTTGGTTGAGTTAAAATTGAAGGAAGTATTTGATTTTTATAAACTTTATTTGGTTTATTATGCAGCTCATTTTCTTTCTTCTTTCTTAAAGCAGGAGTTGCAAAAGGACGTGGATTATCTTTTAAACTTTTATGTACTTTCTTGGAATTATTTTCTTCTTTTTCGCTGTTATTATCCTTCATTTTTCTTTTTACAGCATTTATAATGATATCATCCTCACTTTCAGTTGTGTCACTAAAATCAGATTCTTCAGATTCTTCATTAAAGGAATTATTATCAATTGGAGTATTCTTAGTAAAAGTATTATTTTGTAAATTATTTAATGAAGCTATTGTTTTGTCATTGGGAGTGCTTCTGCTCCCATTTAGAAGTTTAAAGACTTTTTGGAATATATTTCTTTTTTATTTTTTTCCATAATCTTATTTAATTGAGGGCAATAGTATGAGTAATGACCTTCTTCCTTACAGAAGAAGCAAGTTTTAACAGATAAATTTCTCATTTTCTGGGTTGATTCTTCTATAATATCTTGAGGTTTCAGTTTATTATTTGTTTGACTTGTTTGGAAAGTTTCGTTTCTTCTTTTAGGATAAAGTCTTGAAGTAGTACCGTTTTGATTATTTTGATTATGCTGGGAATTATTAACATTATAGGTATTAATATTATTGTTCCTTACAGAAAGTCTATCTACTTTCTCGGCAATTTTGAAAGCTTTCTCCATACTTATATCATCTTTAAGGGATAATTTCTTCCAGGCTTCATAATTATTTTGAATAGAATCAATATAATCTAGTACACCAATGCGCTTTCTTCTCTTTTTATCAAGTTTAGTGTACAAAGTTCTATATCTTACATTAAAGTCTTTAATCTTTTCGTTTCTTTTAATTCGCATTGCACGAAGTTCTTTAAGAAGTAAATTTTGGTCTTCTTTAATACCGTAAAAATTTTCAAGACTTGAAATAATTTTTCCAAAAGAAGGAAATTTAATATCATCATCAACATTTTCTTCTTCATCATCATCTTCTTCTTCATCTGATGAATCATCACTTTCATCATCACTATCTTCTCCCAAATCTTCAATAACGCGTTGTACTTCACCAGAGCTGGTAAGTAAACAAGCATTAAATATTGTTTCTGGATCTGTAATACCTTGTATCTTGATCCAAAGTTTTAATTCAGTAGCCCAGGACTTAATATCTAAATTGTCCTTGCTAAGTTTCACAATATCTCTTAATTCTTTTTTCAATTCTTTAAAGCTCAAAGTTGTTTCCTTGGACATTTTGTTTAAATATTTCTTGTTGTATATTAATGAGGTGATTAAATAAGAATAAATTTGGAAATACAACTTTAAAAATATAATTTAATAGGTAATTTAATATCGAATCAATTTTTAAAACAATATATTTTAGTAACTTTTGAAAATAATAATTTTATTTGCTTTCTTTAGTAGATATAAGCTCGAAATCTTTATCGACAACTTAGTAGAAATTATAAAGCACGAGGTTCTTTTCGACTACTTTATTAAGAATAATTTTTAAGTTCGAAATCTTTATCGACAACTCAATAGAATAATTTTTAAGTTCGAAATCTTTATCGACAACTTAATAGAATAATTTTAAGTTCGAAATCTTTATCGACAACTCAATAGAATAATTTTTAAGTTCGAAATCTTTATCGACAACTTAATAGAATAATTTTAAGTTCGAAATCTTTATCGACAACTTAATAGAATATTTTTCAAGCTCGAAATCTTTATCGACCACTTGAATTTTTTTAATTTAGTATATTTGTAGTAATAAATTTAGAAGCAAAGTTTTATTTATTATTTTCACCTTTCAAAAATTTTCTTTTTAAACGATAAATATTGTATTGTTATAGCTAATAAAATTATTAATTAATTATAATTATTAAATACAAAAAAAAAATAATCTTTATTGTCGTACAATCTGATAGTACACACTGTCTGACGTGCAGCTTACCTAATGGTGTCATGCCACGCGTGTGCCACGATTACTATATTCAATATAAAATATAGCAGTTCAGAGCCCACTAGCCCAATTACTATGTAGGATAAACTTAATCCGATAATCTATGTACGGAATAAAAAAAAATTTTAAAAGTATTCAATAATATTTTTATTAACTAATAAAAATTAACTAAAAACACAATATTTTCAAAGTAAATTAAGATTCTTTTACAGGAATTATTAAACAAATAAAGTATCAGTAATAAAAAAAAAATAAAAAAAATTTAAATGGCGAAGTTAGCCAAAGTCTGATACTTTATATAATAAAGTGCCTTATAACTAGCACAAAGAAAAGTAAAAAAAAAATATATATAAAAAAAACAATCTTACGCCTTCGGTGACGTAAGCTCCTTATTCGCCAGTGCTTGGAAAGTACCCGCACCTTCGTGTGTTGAAACGTTGAAGGCTGAACTATTATTACCGGGTCGGTAACCAAATACCTTCGTCTACTTTCCAATTAATCTCCAAATTAACTACTATTCAATAACCTACTATGAATAGAGTTAATTTGTTGCTATCTGAGAATACACTGTGTATGAGCTCTATCCGCTCCTTGTTATAATTTTACAAAATTTGTTTTTTTAGAATCTTAATTTTACTTATTTAAAAAAAATTTTTTTTTTTTTTTATATATATATATCAAACAAGCGCCATAGGTTAATCAAAGGATTAACGACTTACTTGTTTATCAATATAAAATAAAAAAAAATTAAAAAAAAAATCTATGTTATTTACTATTATTTCTATTTAATTCCCCGATATCTCCACCATATAAATGTTAAGGTTTTAGAGAATTAAATAAAAATAAAGTAAACAAACACAAATTTTATTTATTTATTTATTTTATTTATTTATTTTTTTTTTATTTGATTTTATTTTTATCTTATTTGATTTTATTCGATGATATTTAAAAATTAGTAGCAAAATTTACAACTATTTATATTTTTTTTCAAGGCATAAAAGTTGTTCTTGCCACTAAATTACATTTTATTTATTTTTTTTTTTAAAAACTATTAAATTTAAATTGATTTTTATAATTAATTATATAAAATTTAATTATAACAATATAAATAAAATACATTTATAATATTAATAAAACATTTTTTTTTTTTTTTTTTTTTTTTTTTTTTTTTTTTTTTTTTTTTTTTTTTTATTTATTTATTTAAAAATATCTAAAATATTACTAATAAGAATTTATTTAATTGGCTATAATTTTTATTACAATCTGTTAAAATATTCAAATAAAAATAAAAATACTATTCTAATATAAAGGTTTTTAATAAAATAAAATATTTTTCAATATAAAATAAAACATTTCGATATAAAATTTTATAATAAAAAGTTAAAATATAATATATAAATTTTTAATTATCAATATATAAAAATATTATTAATATAAATTTTCATTATTAATATAAAAAAAATAAGATTTATTATTAATATTGCTAATATAAGTTTTAAATATATAAAAATATTACTATTAATATAAGATTTAATATAAAAATATAAAGTTTAATATAATTTTTGATTTAATTTTTGATCTTTGGATTTAAAAATTTATTAAAGTACAAAAATAATAATGTACACATAATGTATTAGAAATAAATCGTAGATTTAATTAAGAATGCATTATTTAGTACATTCTTATCACAAAAAAAATGTAATATCCGAATAGTGTAGTGGTTATCACGTTTGCTTTACACGCAAAAGGTCTCCGGTTCGAACCCGGGTTCGGGTATGTTTTAATTTTTAATAATGAGTAAAAAAATTTTTTTTTTTTTTTTTTTTTTTTTTTTTAAAAAAAATAATAAGCTAAAGATGATATTTCTATTTAATAATAAGTAAAAATGAATTTTTACCTAAAAGGAATATTATAATATATTTAATTTTTTAAAAAAAAAAATGAAATATTACATTAATTTTAATTTAATAACATAATGAAATCATTAAAAAAAAAAAAAAAAAAAAAAAATTTGTTTTCTTTAAAAAAAAAAAAAAAAAAAAAGTTAATTTATAGTAAAAAAAAAAATTCTGTCGTTTATTTAAAGCATTAAACTCAGACAACTATTTTGTAAAACTTAGAATAAAATAATAATATATAAATAATTTATTAAACAAAATATTGGTAAATCAAGGTAATAATAATACAATAAAAAAATAAAGATGAAACAAATTTTTATTTTTACTTTGAAAATGAAAATAATAAAAATTCTGAAGTATGGAGGAATAATAGATATAATATGTATAAACCTCAATTATTAATGAAGAGATAATAAAATTTATTATTATTATTATTATTTATACTTATTTCGACTTTTAATAGAAATATCAAAACTATTCTTTAGTATTAAAATACTTTATTTCTATTTATTTATTAATTAATTTTTACAAAATAATGAAATTTTAAGAGCTAAAGAAGTAAAAGAAATTAAAGTTATGGTATAATAATTATTTAAAATAAACTTTATTTCATTTACTTTTTTTATTTAATAGTTATTTAAAATATATTTTAATTTATTTATTAAAGTTTAAATTATAGCTATTAATATCTTTGAAGATGAAAATAATAAAAATTCTGAAGTATGGAGGAATAACAGATATAATATGTATAAACCTCAATCATTAATGAAGAGATAATAAAATTTATTATTATTATTATTATTATTTTTTATACTTATTTCGACTTTTAATAGAAATATCAAAACTATTCTTTAGTATTAAAATACTTTATTCCTATTTGTTTATTAATTTTTACAAAATAATGAAATTTTAAGAGCTAAAGAAGTAAAAGAAATTAAAAGTTATGGTATAATAATTATTTAAAATAAACTTTATTTCATTTACTTTTTTTATTTAATAGTTATTTAAAATATATTTTAATTTATTTATTAAAGTTTAAATTATAGCTATTAATATCTTTGAAGATGAAAATAATAAAAATTCTGAAGTATGGAGGAATAATAGATAAAATATGTATAAACCTCAATCATTAATGAAGAGATAATAAAATTTATTATTATTATTATTATTATTTTTTATACTTATTTCGACTTTTAATAGAAATATCAAAACTATTCTTTAGTATTAAAATACTATATTCCTATTTGTTTATTAATTTTTACAAAATAATGAAATTTTAAGAGCTAAAGAAGTAAAAGAAATTAAAAGTTATGGTATAATAATTATTTAAAATAAACTTTATTTCATTTACTTTTTTTATTTAATAGTTATTTAAAATATATTTTATTTTATTTATTAAAGTTTAAATTATAACTATTAATATCTTTAAGTCATTTTTATAATTAAATATATATTATTATTATTGATATCTTTATGTTATTTTTTTTTTATTTTTTATTAAATAACATTTAAATTATTTGTTAAATTCTTATTAATATATAATTATTTTTACTAAATACAAATAAAGTATTACAATTATATATAAAACAAAACTATAATCTAACCTTTAATAACAAATTCTTAAATTTTATGTATTATTAAATATATTTAAAGGTTAGTTTATAATTGTTAGAAATGAGGATCTTGCATTTCACAAAGTGGCTTATAAATATAAAGCCATACATTTTAACGATATTTTATACAATCATAAATAAATAAATAAATATATATAAATAAATAAATAAATAGAAAAATTTAATAAAAAATTTAAATATATAATTAAAATAATGAAGAATAATTATAATAAATATATTTAAATAATATTTAAATATGTAATTTAAAAAAAAAATATATATATATATATAATTTTAAAATAACCAAAAAAATTAAGACGAACTGATGAAATAAATGCCTTAATTAAATACTACAAACATATGGAAATTCCATTAAAAAAAAAAAAAAAAAAAAAAAAAAGAAATGAATTCAAAAAAGTGTTCAGATGATATTATTAGATTTATGTGGAGAGAACATAAATAATAATAATAAATAATATTCTTATATTTTTATTTTTATATTTTATATATTTTTCTTCTTAATAAAATAAATAAATAATCTTATTCAATTTTATTAAAAATAATTTTGTATAATATATAATTATTATACTCTATTTGTATTTACATAATAAAAAAAATGAGATAAAGATATTAATGAGAATTTAATAAATAATTTAAATGTAATATAAATGAATAAATGAATGAATGAATGAATAAATAATAATAAGTGATTAATTAATTAATAAATAATAAATAAATAAATAAATAAATTAAATAAATAAATAAATAAATAAAAATAATTTTAAAATATACATTATTTTTTTTTCTTTTGTTTAATGTCATAATACAAATGTAAATTTATTTAATTTAAAAGTTTTTTTTTTTTTTTTTTTTTTTTTTTTTAAATAATACAAATATAGATTTTTTTTTTTTTTTAAAATAATACAAATATAGATTTATTTAATTTAAATGATTTTTTTTTATTTCATTCTTTTTTTTTACAAAAAATTAATAAAACACTAATTTATTTATAAATAAAAGAAAAAAGTTTTTAAACACGTTTTCATAATCAAAGATGTTCATTATTAAATTATTTTAGTCATGTCATATTTGCAATAAAAAAAAAAAAAAACGTTTAAATTTGGTAGAGAAGTTTTTTTTTTTTTTTTTTTTTTTTTTTTTTTTTTTAATGTATATTTTTATGTTATTATTCATTATAAATATTGATATGAAATAGAAATAAAAACTCTAATTAACAATAAATTTATGTTAATTAAGAAATGTAGTTAAAGCATAAATTTATATTTACATATTTTTATTATTTAGTTTAACCATTAATGAAAGTAAATAATTAATATTTATACTTTAACAGTAGGAAATCTTTATTATAGTAAATAATTATAAAAGAGAAAAATACTTTGAAATAGTTTTAGTTCTCTGTCCAAGAATAAGAAATAGTAGATTAGTGTAATTCTTGAGATCAAAATATGAAAATAAATATTAATTTTAGGAATAAATGTTAGTTTACATTTTATTTATTTAAAAGAATTACATTTACTTATCATTATTTAAAATTTAAATAAAATAATTTTTATAAAACATATAAATTATATCCCCCATTTAAAAGAACCGAACCTGAACTTCATTACTTTATCAATATATTAAGTATTGAAATTATTTTAAAAAAAAAAAAAATTAAACTATCAATTAATTAACATTAATTCCTATTTTATTCAATTTTTTTTTTCTTTTTATTTTTTTATTTATTATTTTTTATTTATTATTTTTATTTTTATATTAATTACATGCCAAGTTAAAAATGATAATAATAATTAAGAATTAATTAATAATTAATAATTAATATAAATATATTAATTATAAAATATTAATTATAAAGTATTAATTTTTTTTTTTATTTCCTGTATAATTATTAAATATCTATTTTTTTTTTTTAAATATTATATATTAATTATATTAATTATATGTTTGATTTTCATAATTATAACTTTATTAATTGTAACTTTATGTTTTATGTTTTATTTTATTTCGTTTTATTTTATTTTATTTTATTATTATTTTTTCATTTTTATTATTTAAACATACTTTAAATTAAAATTAATATCTTCGGTGATGAATTATTTTCTAATTGTTTTATATTAATTGTTAATAATTTAATTAATAAAAGGTATCATTTGAAGGATGAATAATGATGATGATGAAGGTATGATATATTTCATGAAAAAAAAAAAAAAAACAAATTTTTTTTGTATATAATAATAGATAACAAATATATAAGTAAATAATCAAATAACTAACTAACTAACTAAATAAATAACTGAATAACAAAATAAATTTATAAATAAATAAACAACTAACTAAATAACTAACTAAATAATAATTAATAATAGATAAATAAACAACTAAATAATAATTAATAATTAATAATAGATAAATAAACAACTAAATAATAATTAATAATTAATAATAGATAAATAAACAACTAAAAAATAATTAATAATAGATAAATAAATAACTAAATAAATATAATATAAATAAATAATAAATAATAATTAAAAATTGATATAAATAAATCTTTTTTTTTTAATCTCTATTTAAAAATATAATAGCTCACAATATTAACAAAATAAATTATGGACCAATGATAATGATGCATTAAAATATTTATTAATATATAAATATTTATAAATTAATTTTTTTTCTTTTTTCTGAACTTTAAATAATTATAAAAAAGAAAAAAAAATTTCTATTAATATTTCTATGTTTTAGGTTATATGCTGAAAATAAATGAAATTAATGAAAGAAATGTAAAATATATAAATTAAATTTAATAATAAAATGTGTATTAATTATAATTGTAATTATTATTATTTCTTTAATATATAAAGAAATATTTTGTTAAATATTAGAATAATTAAAATTTAATAAAATTAAATATTAAATATTAAATTATATCGAAAGATATAATACTTTAAGCATCAACTGTAAATAATAAATAATTGAATAATACTTTAAGCATCAACTGTAAATAATAAATAAATGAATAATAAATAATAAATAGTAAGTAGTAAATAATAAATTATATAAATAAATAAATAATAAGTAATAAGTAAATTATAAATAATTAATAATAATAATAAATAAATTAAAAATAAAAATAAATAATAATAAATAATAATAGAATGTTTTAAAATATTAATAATAATGAATTAAATAATAACGGAAATTTTATTATAAATTTATATACAATAAATTTAATTATAAATTTATTGTATATAAAATTATTACATTGTTTTTTTTTTTTTTTTTTTTTATATTTTTTATTTAATTAAGATTCATGATACAATTTAAATTATTTAAATTAAATATTATTTAACTCTAACCATTAATTTAATTTTTAATTTAATTTAATTTTATTTTGTGTTGTACATGAAATATTTAACTCTTTTTTTTTTTTTAATCTTATGGAATATTACAAAAGAAGTAAATTGTAATTTTCTTGATTTCTTTTCTGTTTTTTTTTTTTTTTTTTTTTTTTTTTTTTCCTTTCTAGTTTTTTTTTCCTTTTTAATTTTTTATTGATTTTATTACTTCTTTTTTTCGTATTTATTAATTATGTGTTATTACATATATATTTTTGTTAAAATAGAATAAATAACAAATAACAAATAATATATAATAAAATAAATAAATAAATAAATAAATAATAATTAAAATGAATAGAATAGTAAATAATCTAGTATTCAATGAATAATAATTACAACATAATTTTTTAATTTTATAATTTTTATAATTTTTATAATTTTTTTTTTATTAGTATTCATTAATTTAATACAAGATTTATAATAAATAAAGTTTATAATAATACATTATATGTAGATTAAAAAAAAATAAAAAATAATTAAAACAGAAATATGTTTGCTAAATTTGGTAATATTTTAAATCTATATAAAAAATACATAATAAAAAAAAAGGTATATAAATGTAATACATAAAAACGGCAGAAAAAAAAAAACTATATAAAATATAAAAAATTAAAAAAAAAAAGTGATATAAAATAAAATTAAATTAAAATAAAGCTTTTTTTTTATTATAATAAACTATAATATAATAAAAAAAAAAAGTAACAAAATTTTGAATATATTAAATTTAATTTCTATTTAATTAAAAAATCTTGATAATAATAGAAAAAAACAAAAATAAAAAAAGATAATAAAAAAAATAATAAATTATACATAATATATAAAGTTTAAAATATATAAATAAAATAAAGCATATAAAAAAAAAAAAAACAAAAAAAAAAACAAAAAAAAAAAAAACGGCATATAATATAAGAATATCCAATGGAATTAATGATAGAAGCTTTTTAATTAATTATAAATTTTAAATATTAATAAAATGCATGAATGATTTCCTAATGAAGGTTACACTACTTTTAAAAATATTAATTATAGAATATTAAATATTAAATAATAATTTTACATTAACAAAAAATATGAATGTTCTTGAAAAAAAAAATTTTTTTTTATTATTTTTATTAATTATAAAAAATAATAATATATAAAGGATTAAAAGTTTTGTAAAAAAAAATTTTATCAATCAATATTTATAATCAACTATTAATAAAAAAAATAATTTTAATTATCTTTGTATATAGTAATTTATTTTTTTTTTAAATAGAATAGGATAATTATATTTATTTAATATTATTTAATTAAATATTGTTAAAAAATTTCCATCTATATATATCATCTTATAATTTATTTTTGTTGTAAATAAAAAAAAAAAATAATTGTAATTTACTTATAAATAAAATTAAATAATAAAAATTATTTTATTTTTTTCTAAATTCGACTTTTACGGAATAAAAATAAAAAAGAAATAAAAAATGAAATACTCAGCTATTGTTGGAATTGTTTCTTTATTAATTATTGGCGCCAGTGCTCGTCCAATTCCATGTTTCCCAGGTGAATTCGGTGGTGGTGCCCCAGGTGGTGGCTTCCCAGGTTTCCCAGGAGGTGGTGCTGGTGCTGGTGGTGGTTTCCCAGGTGCTCCAGGTGGTGGCTTCCCAGGTTTCCCAGGAAGTGGTGCTGGCGCTGGTGGTGGTTTCCCAGGTGCCCCAGGTGGTGGTTTCCCAGGTTTCCCAGGAGGTGGTGATAGCGGTAATGGTGGATTCCCAAGTATTCCAGGCTTCCCAGGAGGTGGTGATAGCGGTAATGGCGGATTCCCAAATATTCCAGGCTTCCCAGGAGGTGGTGATAGCGGTAATGGTGGATTCCCAAGTATTCCAGGCTTCCCAGGAGGTGGTGATAGTGGTAATGGCGGATTCCCAAGTATTCCAGGCTTCCCAGGAGGTGGTGATAGCGGTAATGGTGGATTCCCAAGTATTCCAGGTTTCCCAGGAGGTGACAATGGTAATGGTGATAATACTCCACCATCTCCACCAAGTCCTCCAAGTGGTGATAATGGTGAAGATCATGGAGAAGGAGAAGAATGTGGTCCAACCTCACCAAACGGTCCATGTCAACCAGATACTCCATCTACTCCTCCAAGTCCTCCAAGTCCTCCAAGTGGTGGTAACGATAACGGTGAAGGAGAAGAATGTGGTCCAAACTCACCAAACGGTCCATGTCAACCACCAGTTCCACCAAGTGGTGGTAACGGTAATGGTGAAGGAGAAGAATGTGGTCCAAACTCACCAAATGGTCCATGTCAACCACCAGTTCCACCAAGTGGTGGTAACGATAATGGTGAAGGAGAAGAATGTGGTCCAAACTCACCAAATGGTCCATGTGAACCACCTGCTCAACCATGTGATCCATCTGATCCAAACTGTGATATAAATTCTGATACCGAAGATGTTGGAAATGGTGATAACAATGCTGATTCAGGAGAAGTCCTTGTTGCTTCTGAAGACGAACCAGAATATTATTAAATTTAATAATACTCTTTTGGTAAAGAGAAATAGTAAAAAAAAAAAAGATGAATACTAAAAGAAAGAAAAAAGAAAAAATTATTTTGAAAATAATTATTTTTTAGTTTTTTTTTTTTAAATTTTAATAATTAATTTACCAATGTATAAATTTAATACAAATATCAAATGGAATCATTATATACTATAGTGATTTCCTTCTTTTTTATAACTTTTTTTTTTCGAAAATTTAAAAAAATTTTCATATAATTCTAATTATATTTTTTTATTTTAATTTTTTTTTTTTGAGCTACTGTAAATTATTTTAATATTAAATATTTTTTATTAAATATATATTTTTTTGTAATAATAGTAATAATTAAATTAATATATTCTATCAAAATTTTAATTTAATAAAATTTTAGAAATAATAATATATATAAAGTATTTTTTTATTTTTATAATATATAATTTTTTTTTTAAATACTTATCGTGTGTTAAATAATAATTTTTTCTTCTTTTTTTCATTTCTTTCTTCATTTTTTGTTTAATAGTTTTTTTATTTCTAAATGGGTTTTTTTTTTTTTTTTCATGTTTTTCGTACTATTAATATTTTGTTAGTGCATGTTTAATGAGATAATAAAATGTTGAATAAATTTATAACATTATCATTACTTTACCGTTTAAAAACCATTTTTTTTTTAAGGATAAGATCAACAATTAATAAATGAAAAATAAGAACTTTTTTTTTTCCTTCATGTTTCTATTAATAGTTAATGATATTTAATGTAATACGTAAAAAATATTTCAATCCATTTTAAATAAAGCACTGGAAGGGGTATTCTTCTCCTAGTCTACAAAAAAAAAAAAAAAAAAATTAATAATATTTAATAATGGTATTACCCATAAAAATAAAAAAAAATAAAAAAAAAAAAAGGAAAATTTAATCAATTATATTTAATAAATAAATTATAAATAATAATAAACAAATAAATAATAATAAATAAATAAATAATAATAAATAAATAATAATAAACAAATAAATTATAATAAATAAATAAATAAATAAATAAATAGTAATAATGATAAAAGTAAAGTATAAATAAATACCTAAATTAAATATATATATTAAATAATATAACCCTATATACTATAATTACCAAGACGACTTATGCTACCTATGTCGGATAAAGGAAAGGTTGAATAGACTAAACTAACTTTTTTTTTTTTTTTTTTAAATATATTTTAAAAAATATATATATTTATATATAGCATTAATCAATTCATTCTTTCAAGATAATTAGTACTTATTATTATTATTTTATATAAATATTTATATATTAAAATTTATATTATATATATAATTTTTTTTTTTTTGAAAAAAAAAAAAAAAAAAAATAAAGGAAAATTTAAATATTTATATATAGGAATTACTATTTAAAAAGAAAATATCTTTTATTTTATTTTTTTTTAATTTAAAAAAAATTAATATTTAATATTTAATTATTTAATATTTATTAATATATATATTTTTATTTTTATTTTTATTTTTTTTTGAAATTAACGTTCATATTGCTTTTAATTTATTAAATAGAATAAAAAATATATATAATTATATATTCAACTCTTTTTTTTTTTTTTTATTATAATTAATTTAAATATATTTTTAATAATTTATATTAAGCCTTTTTTTTTTCTTTTTTTCTTTTTTTAGAATGATAACGGCCTTTTTTTTTTTTTGTTGTGGTTGTGGTTGTTGTATAATAATAATAATAAAGGCAATTTTTATTTCTTTTATTAATTATTATTATTATTTTTTCTTTTTTTCTTTTTCTTTTTTTTTTTTTTTTACCGTTAATAAATAAAGATTAAAATTAATTTAATTATAATTTTTTAATATTACTTTTTTTCTTTTTTTTCCTTTTTTCATTTCTTCATTTTTTTTAAGTATTAATTTAAATAAAAATTTGATTTTTTCATTTCTTCATTTTTTTTAAGTATCAATTTAAATAAAAAATTTGATTTTAATATTAAATATAAATATTAAGTTCATATTTTATAGTAATTTTATAATTATATTTTTATTATATTTTGTAATCTTAATATTTCTTTAATAATAATCTAACAATAAATATTAAAATATTAAATATATAAAAATGAATATATATATATAATTTTTTTTCTTCTTTTCATTTATTTCTTCTTCTTTTTATTATTATTATTATTATTTTTTATTATTATTTTCTATTTTTATTTTTATATATTAAAATTAGAGAATATTAATTTTAATTTAATTTTAGTCATCCGTTAATTAATTAGATACTGAAAATCATAAAATTATTATTTTTAATTTATTATTTATTAGTATTTTTATATTTATTATTATTATTATTTATTATTTTTATTTTTTTTTACAGGAAATAAAAAGGAAAAAATAATAATTTATTATTTATTAAATAGAAAAAAAAAAATTATAAAATTACTTTACGACGACGGCTGATCTATATTATTAATAAAAATAAAAATAAAAATGAAAAAAATTTTTTTTAAAAAAAAAAGTATCTATAAACGATTAATACGTTTAATATATTTATACTATTGATTATTGATTGTTATTGATGAAAGTAATCATTAGTAATAATGCTTTATTATTTAATACAATTTATATTTAATAAAAGAGATTCAACACTGCTTTTTTATTTATTTATTTATTTATTTATGTATCATTAATATGAATATGACTTTATTAATGTAACAATTATTCAACATCATAAGAAATATTATGTAAGGATTTGTTAATAGATATATTCATATATAAATGATAATATCAGTATATATAAAAAATTTTAATAAATTTTAACAAAATAAATTTTAACAATAAATATTAACAAAAAAAAAAAAAAAAAAAACAAAATTTAAAAGTATGAAATTGACAAATTATTAATATATATATATATAATATCAATTATTTTTATTCTTATTCTTATTTTTATTTTTATTATTTTTGACCGTTTATATGAGTATTAAAATAATTTTTTTTTTGTTTATTATATAATATTATTATATATTTTAATTATTTATAATAATATATCAATATTTACAATATAAAATCAAATAAAATCAAATCAAATAAAATAAAAAAAGTAAAAAAAAAAAAAGAAATATTAAATATATATAAATTAATATATATTAGTTTAACACGTCATGACTTTGAGAATATTTTTTTTGTTTTTTATTCATTTTCACAAATTTAATTAAGAAAATAATTTAATAGTTTAAAATAAATTTATAAATCTAAAATAAAAAGATTTAATAAATATGATTTATTTAAACTAGTAAATAATAAATAAATAATAAATTATAAAAGATTTGTATTTATTAATAAATAATAAATAATAAATAATAAGTATTTATTATAAAATAAATAATAATAATTAATAAAAGATTTTTATTTATTAATAGATAATAAATAATAAATAATAAAAAATTTTGTATTTATTAATAAATGATAATAAATAATAAAACGGCAGAACTATAAAATAAATAAATAAAAAAAAATTTATTGTGTGACATTAAATTATTTATTGAATTATTATTAATTTATTCATTCATTTATAGCTAATTATATATTTAGTTTATTATTCAATGTATTATTTATTTTATTATTTATTTATTTATTTATTTTTTATATAATTTTCTATTATTTTCTTTAATTCATCTATTTAATTTAATTTTAATTTTATTAATCATAGCAATTAATTAACTAATTAATTTAAATTGTCATCATCATCATCATTAATTATTATTATTATTTTTTTGACAAATATAAAAATCAAAAATAAAATCAAAATTAAAATCAAAATCAAAGTTAAAATTAAAAATGATAATAAAAATGAAAATCATATTAAAATATAAAAATAAAAATCAAAAATAAAATTTAAATAATAAATAAAATTTTGAATAACATCAAAATGAAAATGAAAATAAAATAAAATAAAATGACTTTTTTAATTTATAGAAAAAAGATGAGTCAAATTTAGATTTTTTTTTATAAAATATTAATTTTGTTAAATAAAAAATTTTTTAATTTTAAATTTTTAATTTTTTTTATATTTTAATTTTAGTTTTATTATTTTATTCTTTATTTTCAATTTTATTTTATTTTATTTTATTTTATTTTATATTATTTTATTTTATTTTATTTTATTTTATTTTATTTTATTTTATTTTATTTTATTTTATTTTATTTTATTTTATTTTATTTTATTTTATTTTATTTTATTTTATTTTATTTTATTTTATTTTATTTTTATTAATACTTTACTCTTTTATATTACTTCACTATTTATTTTATTTTATTTTATTTTATTTTATTTTATTTTCAATTTTATTATTTTATTCTTTATTTTTATTTCTATAAATGGATAAAATAGATCTTAAACGGTTTTCTTCTTCTGTATTTTAAAAATAAACATTTTTATTTCTATAAATGGATAAAATAGTTTTTAAACGGTTTTCTTCTTCTCTATTATAAAAATAAATGTTAAATAGATACATTAAAAATTCATTTTTATTATTTATTATTTATTATTGATAATATTATTATTAGTATAATATTATTACTTTTTTTTTATTTATTTATTTTTTACATTTTATTATTTCTAATTATTATTATTATTATTATTGTATCATTTTATTTTATTTTTTATTTTTTTTTTTATTTTTTTATTAAATTTCATATTTTAATTTTTTAATTTAATATTAATATTCCATGATAAAATTTATTATAATTAGTCATATCAGTCACCATTTTTGTTTTTATGAAAAATGAATGAATAGGAAAAAAGTAAACCAAATTACATTGTTTTATTGAAATTTATAATTTTTATATTTATTTTTTTTTTTTTTTTATATTTCTATATTACAATATTTCAATATTCTATATTTCAATATTCTACATTTCAATATTCTATATTTCTATATTTTATATTTAACATTATATATTTGATATTATATTTTTTATTTTTTTTTATATTTGACATTATATATTTAATATTATATATTTTATTGTTTTTATATTCAATATTTTATATTTTATATTATAAAAAAATATGTATTTTTTATGAAAAGATATATGTATGTGTATTTTATTATTATTATTATTTTTTTTCACCTTCTAATTTATATCAAAATTTTTGTTTTTTTATTATTATTATTATTATTTTATTTTATTTTATTTTATTTTTTTTTTTTATTTTATTTTATTTTATTTTTTTGAATTAATTCTCATTCTTTAATATTCCATTTTAATTAATTCTGTATCCATTTTTATCATTTTTTAATGTTCCATATGCTTATATTTATTATTTTTTTATATTTATTTTTGTATCATTTTATTTTTAATATTTTTAATATTTTTAATTTATTTTTTTTTTTTTAATAAAAAATTAAAATAATATAAAAAAAAATTAAAAAGTAATCTAAAAAAAAATTAAAATAATTAAATTAATATAAAAAAAATAATTAAAATTAATATTAACAATTAATATTATCATTTTTTAATATGTGTGTAATAATTTGTTGATCTCTTTCATTTCAATAATAAAATTAATAATAAAATTAATAATAAAATATTATTAAAATAAATGAATTAATGAATAAATGAATGAATGAATAAATAAAATAAATATTTTTTTAATAAATGCAAAAAATGATATAAAAGATTCACAAAATTCATCTAAATTTTTTTTTTTTTTTATTTTTTATTATTCATCTTTTTAATACTATAATAATTATTTAATATATTATAATTTTTTTATATTTATTTTTTGTAAATAATTGAATTTTATATATAAATATAAAATTATAAGTTAAAAAATAATATTACTGTATTATATATATAAACATATTTTTTTTTTTTAATTTTACTTTAAATTTATAATTTATATAAAAAATTATTTATATTTCAATCTAATTGTAAATATATTTTAAATTTAATAAATAGAAAAAAAAAATTTTTTAATTAAATTCTATTTATTTATAGAAATCACTTTATACATACTATCATTGTAATTTTTAAAAATAGATAATAAACTATATAAATACACATAATATAGATACTCAAAACTTATACAAATATATACATAAAGAAAACAAATAAACAAAAAAAAAAAAAAAAAAAGCAAAATAAAAATTTAAAAAAAATCTAAAATGAAATTCTTATCTGCTACTGGTATCATCTCTCTTCTACTCCTTCTTAGCACTGAATCTGAAGCTCGTCCATGTTTCCCAGGTGAATTTGGTGGCGGTGGCTTCCCAGGTTTCCCAGGCGGTGGTGGTATGGGTTCTGGCGGTTGGCCAGGTATTCCAAATATTCCAGGAATTCCAAGTGGTGGTGGTAAAGGTAGTGGCGGTTGGCCAGGTATTCCAAGTATTCCAGGAATTCCAAGTGGTGGTAAGGATAAAGGTAGTGGCGGTTGGCCAGGTATTCCAGGTATTCCAAGTATTCCAGGTCTTCCTGGTGGTGGTAAAGATAAAGGTAGTGGCGGTTGGCCAGGTATTCCAGGTATTCCAAGTATTCCAGGTCTTCCTGGTGGTGGTAAAGATAAAGGCAGTGGCAACAATAAGGATAATAAAAATAATGGTAATGGTAAGGGTGAAGAAGAAGAATGTGGTCCAACCTCACCAAATGGTCCATGTCAACCCCCAGATACTCCTTCAACTCCTCCATCTCCACCATCTCCACCATCTCCACCATCACCTCCATCTCCACCAAGTGGTGGTAATGGTAATGGTGAAGAAGAAGAATGTGGTCCAACTTCACCAAATGGTCCATGTCAACCACCAGATACTCCTTCAACTCCTCCATCTCCTCCATCTCCACCATCACCTCCATCTCCACCTTCTCCACCAAGTGGTAATGGTGGTAGTGGTAATGACAATGGTGAAGATGAAGAATGTGGTCCAACCTCACCTAATGGTCCATGTAATCCACCACCATCAGGTCCACCAAGTGGTGATGGCGGTAGTGGTAATGATAATGGAGGAGATGAAGAATGTGGTCCAACCTCACCAAATGGTCCATGTCAACCACCAGCTTCAGAACCACCATGTGATCCAACAAGTGATCCAAGCTGTCGTCCAGGTAACGATCCACCATCTTCATGTGATCCAAGTTCTGATCCAAATTGTGGAGGAGGTGATCCTTATGATGATCCAGCCGATCCTTATGGAGATCCAGGTGAGAATTCAGTGGAAGATGTTGCTGATGTTGAAGCTGCCGATCAAGATGATATTTACAACTCTTCTGATGTTGAATAAACAAAATATTAAAAAAAAAAAAAACATCCTATTTTTTTTTTATATTGTAGTTTAAAGAAAAACAAATTATTTTTAAAATAATAATAATAATAAAAAAAAAATTTATTAATGTAGAAAAAAAAAATTTTTTTTTCTTAATTAGAAATTATTTTATTTTATTTTTTTATGTAATTTATAATTTATTTAATTTTTTTTTTTAATTTTTTATTTGAAAAGCATATTAATTTTGTATATATTTTTTTAGATAATATATATACATTTTATTTTTTATTATTTTATTACAATTTTAATAAAAGAACCAAAATCAAAACAAATAAAAAATTAATCTTTTTCTTTTTTTGTATGTGTGTGTGTATGTTTTTTTTATTTTATATTATTATAAATAAAACTTAACAATATGTATATATATATATTTTTTTTAAAAAATCAACACCAAAACATAAGAAAATGAATTTTTTTTTATATTTTAACTTTATTTTTTTTTTTTTATTTTAATTTTATTTTACTCAATCTCTAAATATTATCTTTTCCGTGAATTTCGAATGAAATATTTTAAAGATATTGAAATTATTTTTTCCAAATATTGTCCAATATCAAAATAGTGATGAAAACACTGTTTGTCACAGATATGAATAATGTAGAATTAAGTTCTGATTCTGTTGATAGTAACAAAGTGTATAATATTAATAATAATAACAATAGAAATAATATTGTTAATAATAGTGATAGTTCACTATTATTATAGCCAGAGTTTTTAACAAACGTAATACCTTTAATTTGTCGATCTTTTAGATTGCTTATGAAATGATATTCCGTTGAATTTACCGTTGCCAAGAGCGTCGACGTCGAAATGATAAGGCATGGATTTTATTATTATTATAAATTAAATAAAGTTTTCTCTAAGTCTAAAAAAAAAAAAAAAAAAAAAAAAAAAAAAAAATAATAGTGATAGTGAAAATAGTAATATTAATATAAGAGATAGTGGAAATAATAATATCGTTACTGACTCATGTAGTGAATAGGTCAATTGGTGAAAATCGTGTTAATCGTGTTAAATATAAGTAATTTTCTGAATAATGAGTGTGTAAATATATATGTGACATGATACCGATGATATAACTTCCTTCTTGGTGGAAGAGATGCAGCAGACATTTTTGATTTAAATTATAAAAAGGAATAAAGGGGGGGGGATGTTTGTATAAGAACCATTTCATTTCTGGTGATTATTCAAAAACGCCATTGTTGGTGCGATCTGCACCTAGCTCTCTTCTCCAGAAATTATGGCTAGGGCTAGTACCTAGTTCTCGACATGAATTGCTATTCCGACGGGTAGAAGCGCCAACTACCAACTAACCAGGAGCATCACTACAAAATCCTATAATAAAAAACCGACAATCATAAAATAATAATAAAAATGAAGGTAACAATAACAGTGATAATATGACCAGTAAAAGAAAACTGATAATTATAAAATAATAAAAATAATGAGTTAACAACAACAATGATAATAATATCAATAAAAAAAAAAAAACCAATATCAATAAAGTTATGTCCCATATTTTCCAAAATTTTATAAAAAGATAATTCCAATTTTTATTCATTGAAACATTCATATACATAGTGTTTAAAAAATAAAATAAAAGAAGTACAAAAATTAAATTAATAAAATTTATATATAAAGGATATAAATAAAATACAACTTTAAATTTATAACTGTGATTATTTTATTTCTTTTAGTATTTTTAATTTTATAATTTCATTAAAATATTATTTAATTTAATTCAAATTTTTAATTAATAGTTGTTTTATTTTTGTTTCATGGTGGTTTAAACTCATTTATAATTTCATTATTATTATATTTATTATATAATATGAAAGAAATAAGACAACGGCTCTTTATAATTTTTTTATTTTTTATTTTTTATTTCATAATAAAAATATCTATTTTATTATTTAATAATGAAAAGTACTCAATTCAATTTTTTAAAAATAATAAATAATAATTACTTTAATAGTTAATAATTAATAACTAAATAAATAAAAAATATATAAAAAAAAAATAAATTAATTAAAAAAAAAGAGATCTAGTCAAATATTTAATGAAACAAAAAAAAAAAAAACAATTAATAAAAAGTAATTTAAAAAAAAAAAATTTTTTTAATATATATAAATATATATATAATATGTAACATTAAATACAGAATATAAAATATAATAAAATGAAATAAAATATAATAAAATAAAATAAAATAAAATAAACCATAATAAAATATAATAAAAAATATTGTATAATTATATAATATATTAAAGTATAGATAATATAATAGAGAGAGACTTTTAAAATATA
Source organism: Neocallimastix lanati (nom. inval.) (assembly GCA_016946835.1). Lineage (NCBI taxonomy): Eukaryota > Fungi > Neocallimastigomycota > Neocallimastigomycetes > Neocallimastigales > Neocallimastigaceae > Neocallimastix > Neocallimastix lanati (nom. inval.). Next base: position 1,388,406 of record JACVTC010000033.1, read on the forward strand.
AAATGAATAAATTTTTATTTATAAAGTTAAATTAATTTTTTTATTTCATTTTTTTTTTTTTTTTTTTTTTTTTTGGTTTTTATGAACGGCCTCTTTCGTAATTATTTTTTAATGAAATATTAAAAATAAATCATATCTAAATAGATATATAAAATAAAATAAAATAAAATAAATATAGAAATGTAAAATAGTATATAGAAATACGTTATAATATAAAAATTTAAGAAAAAAAAAAAAAGATTTCATATACAGGATTTGAATGATTTTCATATTATTACTAATTATCATGTAAGGGAGTGATGGTGGTGGTATAGAATATGGTTAAGTTTTTTAACTATAAAACTAATGATTAAATTAAAAAATAAAATATTATGGTCATTAACAATCCTTTGAATAATTTAATATTATTAATTTGTCTAATTAATATAAACATAAATATAAAAAAAAAAAATAAAAGTAAATTGGATATTTTGATAATAAAATTCTATTAATTCGATTAAATATAGAAAAAAAAATTATAAAAAAAAAATAATAAATAAATAAATAAATAAGTAAATAAACAAATAAACAAATAAATAAATAAATAAATAAATAAATAAGAAAATAAATATATATATATATAAATAGATAAATAAATAAATAAATAATATATATTATAGAATTTAATTAATTAAAAATATACATAATATTTTTTCATATAAAACAGAAAAAACGGCAATTTTTTTTTTATATTATTTTATATATCCAAAGAATTAAAAATAAAAAAAAAAAAAAATTTCACCAATAGTTCAAAGTGAAATTAATTAATTTATTATATTAAAATCATTTTATTATATTTGGATGTCAATATTATTATTTAGTATTATTATTATTATTATTTAAAGAAATAAAAAAAATAATAAGCCATAATTAATTATACATAAAATAAAACAAGTAATTAATAAAATAAGTAAATAATTAAATAATAAAATAAGTAAATAATAATAAAATAAGTATATAATAAAATAAGTAAATAATTATAAAATAAAATAATAAAATTAGTAAATAATAAATAAAATGATATTAATATTATAAATAAACTATTTATGTATAAAAAATATCGATAAAATGAATTTGTATTGTTGAATATGTCAAATAATAAATTATTAAATAATCCTATTATTTTATAAATTTATTTATTTATATTTTTTATATTAAAAAAAAAAGATTTACATTTTTTCTATATTTATTTAATTATTTTATCATAAATAATATAAAAAATTTTTTTTTCATCAACATAATAAAATAAATATAAATATATATATAAAAATTAATTTCTTTTTTAATAATTGATATTAAAAGAAAATTAAATATAATAAATTATTTAATTAATTCAATTTGATCCTGGAATATAGAAAAATAAAAAATAAAATAAATATAACAAAATAATTATACAATAATAATAATAATAATAAATAATAATAATCATAAGAAAAAAAAAAAGGATAGTCAGTTATATAAAATTTATAATATATATATATAAATGAAAAAAGGTATATAAAAAGATTGTAAAAATCTCAAAAAATTTTTATTTTATATAATTATAATCAACTAATATCAAATAAAAGAAAAGAACATTTTTTAAAAATAAATAATTTTTATAATTATTTTTTAATTTTTATATAGGAAAAATTATAAGAAGAAAAAATTTTACCGTATTATATATTTATTCAATTTTCATAAATATATAACTTTTTTTTTTCTTATATTTTTTTCTTTTTGTATATAATATAATTCTATAAAATTTCATAATATTTAAATTTTAATCATTTATTTTTTTTTGTTTGTAAATAATATATTCAAATATATATAATTAAAAAAAATTTTTTTTTTTTTTAATCAAAAACACCTCGAAAGTTTAAAAATCTTAATATAATAAAAAGTTTACTATTCATATATTTTTATATTAAAAATGAAGTTTTTAACTGTTACTGGTATCTTATCTGTTCTTCTCGTAGCTGTTAACGGTCGTCCTTGCTTCCCTGGTGAATTCGGTGGTGGTATGCCAGGAGGTGGTTTCCCAGGTGGCGGTTTCCCAGGTGGTGGCTTCCCAGGCGGTGGTATGGGTTCAGGTGGTTGGCCAGGTGCTCCAGGTGGCGGTATGCCAGCTCCACCAAGTGGTGGTATGGGTTCTGGCGGTTGGCCAGGTGCTCCAGGTAGTGGTATACCAGGTATTCCAGAAATTCCAGGTATTCCAGGTATGCCAGGTGGTGGTGATAAAGGAAGTGGTGGCTTCCCAGGTATTCCAGGTATTCCAAGCATTCCAGGTATGCCAGGTGGTGGTGACAAGGGTAATGGTGGCTTCCCAGGTATTCCTGAAATTCCAGGTATTCCAAATATTCCAAGCATTCCAGAAATTCCAAGCATTCCAGAAATTCCAAGCATTCCAGAAATTCCAGGTATTCCAGATATTCCAGGCATTCCATCTACTCCTCCATCTCCACCAAGTGGTGATAATGGTAATGGTCATGATGAAGAATGTGGTCCAACTTCACCAAATGGTCCTTGCCAACCTCCAGATACTCCACCATCTCCACCTTCTCCACCAGAAACTCCATCACCACCATCACCACCATCACCTCCATCACCACCTTCTCCACCAAGTGGTGGTAACGGTAATGGTGAAGAAGAAGAATGTGGTCCAACTTCACCAAATGGTCCATGTGAACCAGAATCACCACCATCACCACCTTCTCCACCAAGTGGTGGTAATGGTAATGGTGAAGAAGAAGAATGTGGTCCAACTTCACCAAATGGTCCATGTGAACCAGAATCACCACCATCACCACCATCACCACCTTCTCCACCAAGTGGTGGTAATGGTAATGGTGAAGAAGAAGAATGTGGTCCAACTTCACCAAATGGTCCATGTAATCCAGAACCACCATGCAATCCAAAGGAAGATCCATCCTGTGCTCCAGTACCACCATCTTGTGATCCAAAGACTGATCCAGGTTGTGGTCCATCCAATGATCCACCATCTAATGATCCACCATCTTGTGATCCAAGTTCTGATCCAAACTGTGGAGGAAGTGATCCATACGATGATCCAGAAGATCCACCACAATATTCAGATGATGAACAAGTTGAAAGTGGTGACAGCCCATACAATGAAGATGATGCTAATAATTTCTCAGATAATGAATAAAATCTAATAAATCTAATAAATATCATCTCATGAATGAAATTTTTTTTTTATAATAAATTTCTTTTATAAATTTAATATATAGAAAAAAAGAATCTATTTTTGAAATCAATTAGAATCATTTTAAAGATATTCACATAGAAAAAAAAATTAGTGTAAAATATATTATTTATTTCTTCCCATGAATTTCCATTTTTTTATTAATTTTTATTAAATTTTTTTGTAATATTTTAATTTAATAAGGTTATAACATAATTTAATATAATATAATTTTTTATTATCATAAAATTCATTTATCATTATTTAAATTCATTTGTAATAATTTAATTTTTTTTATTCTTACAATTAAATAAAAAGTAATATAAAATTCTTTAATAAAATAAAATTTAAAAAATTACATAAATATATATAAAAAAAATTGGTTCCCTTTATTTATTTTTTCTATTTTGTGTATGAAAAGCATTTACAAATCTTATTTTTTTTTAAAAAAAAAACAAGGATAATTTTAATCGAAGTTATTTCCATTTTTTTTTCTATTTTTTATACTAAATTAATAATAATAATAATAATAATAAAAAAAAAAAAAAAAAAAAAAAAAAAAAAAAAAAGAAAGAAAGAAAGAAAAATTTAGGTATTAATTTATATATAATAAATATATTCCCTGTTCAAGAAATTTTCATATTTTAGTATATGAAAATTTCATAAACAGGTATATTTACATATATTCCTTCTTGGTAGAATTTCAGCTTTAGATGAGCTACCAAACGATACTTGGGAAACAGAGACATTTTTAAGTGAACAACTCCTAAAAAAGTTCACAGGGGTCTACTGTTTCGTATATTGTGGGGCTTGCGGGGAATATCTTGCTAATACAATACGGATCATTAGTAGCTCTCTTGAGTTACTTTTTGAGAGGTTTAACAAAAAACACCTTCATTACCAAGAATGCCGACGTCGTACCGATATGGCAAAGGAAAGGTGCCGTTAGAAGTTCCATTAATTCTCATCAATACATATTTACTAACAGCACAGTTCCGAAAACGGATCCTACAGTAAGTAATTCAAAATTTTTGATGATCTTTCTTGTGGTTTGGTTCAGGAGAGAGTTTAGTGGTTACCACACTATCTATTTTAAAGATGTTACTTCTTTGTTTTATTATTTTATATTTAACTGGTGATCATACAATTTTATTATTAAACTATAGGAAGTTATTGCTATTTATTTAATATCATTGTATATGTATAAATATATCAATATATTTCGTACAGTTTTAGCTATTCAAATACATATATTCAAATAGTTGCAAATACTATCAACTATATTGTTTAACTAGCTAGTATAAATATATATCTGCATTGATATTATATTATATCTGCGCATATCATACTATTTATTAATAATATATGTATAGGCAATAAATATATTTAATTAATTAGTGCTGCAATCATATATATTAAATATATGATTGTTATTGCATTAAATATATGCAATATATAAGTATGTTAGATAACATTCATAGAATAGCACAATCATAGCATATTAATAGTATAATTATCAGAATATTTAAGTTTAAATAATATAGTTATCAATATAGAAGTTTATTGATTTTATGCATGTTATACATATACTGCAACTATTGCATATATATGTATTAGTACAACAATAATGTATATGAGTATGTTGTTTGTTCAATATATACGTAGTAACTTATGGCAATATTATATAAATATTATAGCTGATATATGTTTGTTGTACTAATGCTAATATATCAGTATTATACCAATATATTTTGTATAAAACTAGTATCAGAAACAGTATTTAATAATAATACAGATACTACATGTTTTGATAATAAATAAAGCATGCATTGATATCATTAAACTATATATACGTGCTATATTGTTAAACATATATGATATATAAGTAATAGTTATGCATTGTTAGCATTACACAACTATTACATATTTTAATAACAATTATATGCAAACAACTATATTTTAATAATAATGATGATCATAGCTATATGTTGTTAACAATACATAAACATATATGAATTACATAGTTATCAAATATAACAGTTGTGTTATTTATTTAATATTATTCAACATATTGCAATAATTATTATTAAATATAATATATATTATGCTAACAATATCAGTATTTACACACAACTGTTATATATATCATATATATGCAAATAATAATATATACATAATATATATTATATTTATAGCATATACTTTAGTATTCAAATATAACTGTAACTCTATTCTTTGATATAGCACCATTATTATACAAACTATATATACATAACTATTATGGTTATTTAACAGTCATGGCATATATATACATTAAATAATATCTAAAACATATGTTGATAATATGTGTTTGTTTATGCAACATTAATACTATCCATATATATTGAAATACTTAAATGCTAAATATTGTTACAAACAGTATGAATATAGATGGTTAGTTATAGACACACACATATATGCTGATATTACATTATCATACCTATTGAATAACAATCATTCAAATATAGTTATTTTAGCATAATATATATAAATATTTGCAATAGTATTGTTGATGATTTTAATAGTATTGAATTATGTTATTCAATAGGTAAATATACTATAATGATATTATTTATTTAAATATATCAATGATTTAAATTATCAAACAATTAATAAAATAAATAAATAAGTTGTAAAGTATATGCATTATTTTTTTTTATATTATATATTAAAATATTAAAAAAAATTTTTTATTGTTATTAATTTTTAAATGTAGTGTAAAAAATAAAAAAATAAAATAAAAAAAAAATAGAAATAATTTTTATTACAATTACTTTCGTTTTTTAAAATAAGATATGTAAATGTTTTTCATACACAAAATATAAATAAAATAAATCAGTTCTTTTATATATTAATTTTTTTTTTTTTAAAAAAAATTTATTTTATTATTATTAATAAAATTTTTTCAAATTATTATATATATTTGATTAAATTTTATTTACAATTAAAGATAAAAGATTTATATAATATATTATATTATGTACAAAAAGAAAAAAATTATAAGAAAAAAAAAAAAAGTTATATATTTATGAAAATTAAAATAAACATATAATACGGTAAAATTTTTTCTTCTTATAATTTTTTTTTATAGAAATAAAAATAAATATTAAATATTAAATAATAATAAAATTAATTATTATTATTATTAATATTTTTTATATAAAATATTTATATAAAATTAAAAATAAATTTAAAAAATAATATTGAAAAATTTTCTTTTATTTTATTTAAGATTTGTTAATGACTAAAACAAAAAATTTTGAAATTTTTAAAATCTTTTTATATACTTTTATTTTTTTATCAATATATTATAAATTTAATAAAATAACATCTTTTGACTATCTTTTTTATTATTATTATTATTATTATTATTATTATTATTATTATTATTATTATTATTATTATTATTATTATTATTATTATTATTATTATTATTATTATTATTATTATTATTATTATTATTATTATTATTAATATTATTATTATAATTATTATTATTATTATTATTTGTATTTTTATTATTATTTTTGTTATTTATTTTATTTTTTATCTTTCTATTATTCCAGAATCAAATTAAATTAAATAATTTATAATATTTAATTTTATTTTAATATCAATTATTAAAAAAGAAATTAATGTTTATATATAAAATATATATTATTATGTTGATGATAAAATAATTAATAAAACAATAAAATCATATTAAAAAAAAAAAAAAAAAAAAAAAAAGATTTCCGTTTTTTGTTTATTTTTTTTTAATGATTTATAAATTAATTTATTATTTTTTTTATAATACATTTGCCAAAAGAGCTTTAATTTTCATTAATGATAGAAATTAAATGGCAATGATGATAGAATAATAAAAATTAATATTAAATTATAACCATTCTATTGATACATTTTTTTTTTAAAAAAAAATAATAAAAACTTCTTAAAATAAAAGTATCTTCATTTTTCAATTTAGAACATTAATTAAAAAAAATAATTAGAGATTAATTTCTAAATGATTCATTTTTATTTCATTTTTATTTAATTTTTTTTATTTTAACAAAAAAAATTATTTAATTATATATAAATAATTTTTAGAATAATTTTAGAATATAATAATTTTAAGAATTTATAAAAAAAATAAAGAAAGTAATGATAACTAATAAAAAACGGATAAGACGATAAAAAAAAAATAAATATTATGATATTTTAATTTTAAATAGAAATAATAATAATAAAAATTATAAATTAATAAAAATAATAACCAAAAACAAAATAATATTTATCTCAATATTTGTTTATTTGCTTAACTTTATTTATTTGAAGCAAACGGCTATTTTTTAAGAATATAAAATATATTTGATGGATCATACATATTTCAATATATTAATCAATTCATAAATAATGTAACGAATTTAGGAAAAAAAGAATATTTATATTGGATTAAAAATTGGATGCTCGTTAGCTCTTAAAAATGTTTGTAGGAAAGCATAGAAATGGGTAAAAAGAATGTAAAAATAAATAATCAATCTTTCACGGTCTCTCATCCTATTAAAAACAATAATAATGAACTAGTTTTTTCTAGAGATAAAAAATTAAAAGTTTGACATTCTCATTATAAATTCCTAGGGTCGGATTCTTCAGGTCATAGTCTTTCCAAAGATTTCTGGAAAGATTCTGATGCACTAAAGATTTTTGGAAGTCCAAGGCAACAAGAATGGGAAATTGATCAAGGCATTAGCGATAAAAAAATTAGCGAAGCAATCTCATCTACCCCTAACTTTAAATCGTTTGGTCCTGATATTATTCCAATGAAAATTTTTCAAAGCTTTGATTCATGGTAAATATGATTCAGAAGAATCTGGTGAAAATAATAGTAATGTTTCATTTGGCTTTAAATATCTCAAATCCTTAATCAATCGTATTCGGAATGGTGATTTTCCAAAATCATGGAACAACTCTTCAATAGTTTTTATTCATAAAAAGAGAGACACCATCAATAACTATTGTGGTGTCTCTCTTATCAATAAAGGTTAAAAATTATAGCAAAAATCATAGCTAGTAGAATCTCTAAATATGGAATTGATGAAGGATTTATAAGACCAGAACAATATGGATTTCATAATCGAGAAGGAATGTATAAGTCTTTACACTTCATCAAAAATTATATGTCAGAGACGAAAATTTGTAAATAAAGATACTTACCTTGTTTTTTTGGAACTTAAAAAGGCTTATGACTCAGTTCCCATACATAATGTATTAATGAAGATGTGGATAAAAATTCGATGTTCGTGTTGCCAAAGCTTTCAAAATGACTGAAGAAGACTGTCCAGAAAAGTGTCTTTGTAGTTACAGAAAAAATAGTAATCTTCGATTAGAACATTGATTTTTCTAAATGCTATCTTTTTCGTGAATTTCAAATGAAATATATTAAGAATATTGAAGTTCTTTATGAATAATTTTTATATTATTCTTAAATTTAGTCCACTTGGTGCGATCTGCGGCTCTCATTACAGAAATTATGCATTGGGCTAGTACTCGACAAGGATTGCTATTCCGAAAGTATAAGCACAAACTAAACAGGAGCGTCAACACTGAAAATGCAGTAAGACATGTTAGTAGGGCCAATACCTATGAAGGAGAAGATTATAATTTCTTTAGGATAGTCAATTCAAACTCTAACCCATAAGGAAATGTGGTTCGTTGCATATGGAGTTTTTTCTGAGTTTATTTATACACATAATTTTGAATGTTACTTGTTATTTCACCTTTTTTTTAAATATTATTATGTTCTAATTGGAAAATTAGTATTTATTAATTCTGAGTTTTTTTTTATTTTTTTTATTAAAATTAAAAATATTCATGTAATTAATAAATGAATAAATAAATAAAAATTAAAGTTCTCAATAATTCCAGCTATAAAAAAAAAAAAAAAAGAAAAAAAAAAAAAAACATAAACACATTATTTATAATAAATAAATTATATATTTTTAAATATCTTTATTATTTTAACAAAAAACATTAAAATATATCTTTAAAATAAAATATTATTAAATATTATTATTATTATTATTATTATTATCTTAACATAAAATATTATTAAATATTATTATTATTATTATTATTATTATTATTATCTTAACATAAAATATTATTAAATATTATTATTATTATTATCTTAACATAAAATATTATTAAATATTATTATTATTATTATTATTATTATTATTATCTTAACATAAAATATTAAAATATATCTTTATAATTAAATATAATAAATATTATTTTAACAAAAAGTATTAAAATATTTTTTTAAATATTATTTTATTATTTTTTTTATTATTTTAACAAAAAATATTAAAATATTTTTTTAAAACGAAATATTATTAAATATTATTTTAAAAAAAGTATTATAGTATTTTTTTAAATATTATTTTTTTATTATTTTAACAAAAAATATTTAAATATTTTTTACAAATTAAATATTATTAAATATTATTATTAATATTTAACAAAAATTGTTATAAATATTATTCAATATTATTTATTTATTTTATTCTTATTTTAACAAAAAATATTAAAATATATCTTTAAAATTATATATTATTATATATTTTTGTAATAAAAGAATTAAAATATTTTTTAAAAATTAAATATTATTAAATATTATTATTAATATTTAACAAAAAATGTTATAATTAAAATTAAATATTATTAAATATTATTTTATCATTTATTAAATATTTATATATTTTTATTTATTTATCAAAAATAATTTAAGCTACCCTTACATCAACGGTTTATTATAGTATGCCGCATTTCATATAACGCCACGTTCCGAAATGCACCATTCCGAAATGCACCATTAAATTATTATTTTATAGTTATATTATTTTTATTTCTATTTAAAAACTAAAAATCACAATATTCAAAGATAAATATAATGATTTTAATATAATAAATTAATTTCATTTTGGATTATTGGCTAATTTTATAATTTAAAAAATCATTTATCCTAACCCTTATATTAATAATAATTTATTTTTATATAAAAAAAAAGATTTTTTAAAAAAAAAGATGCCGTTTTTTTTATATACATAGTATATTATTATTATTTTTGCATTTTATTATTATTATTATTATTATTATTATTTATTAATTTTTTTTATCATTTTTATTGTTTTTTATTTTTATTTTTATTTCTATTTAAAATATAATTTTATATAATAAATTTAAAGATTTTATTTTGGTTTATTGGTGAATTTTTTTTAATAATAAAAGATATTAATTATAAATGTAGTATTTTATAATAATGCTAAATTACTTCTACTTTTTTATTTTATCTTTTTATCCATTTTTTATTAGTTACCATAATTTTCCTTTTTTAAATCTTTTAAATTATAATTCTTTAAAGTTATTATAACAGTTAGGTATATATATATATATCTTTTTTTTTGTTAAAATAAAAAAAAATTAAATATTTTACATATACTGAAAAAAAAAATATAAATAAAAAAAATAACAAATCATAAAGAAATTATTTGTTTATTGTTTTTTTAATTATTTTTCTAAATTGAAAAATGAAGATACTTTTATTTTAAGATATTACTATTTTTCCTTTTTTTTTTTTTTTTTTTTTTTATTATTCTATTATCATTGCAATTCAATTTCTTTCATTAATGAAAATTAAATCACTTTTGGAATAAAAATTAATGATAGATGAAAATATATTATTAAATATTAAATTTATAAAATTGAAAATTAAATCTTTTATTATAATTATTTTTAATTATTTCTTTATAATTTATAACTGTATTATACTTTATATTAATACTTAATTGTTTTCTTTTATTTATATATATATTATTTTATTTGCAAAATATCTTTAATGAAAATTAAAAAATATTTTGGAAAAAAATTAATTATAATACGTTATGTATTATTTTAATGTATTATTATTAAAAAAAAAAAAAAAAGATTTCCGTTTTTTATTTATTTATTTTTAATTATTTATAAATTAATAATTATTTTTTTATATGTTTTTTATTGTGCTATTAATTATTTTATCATATAATGTTCATCAACATAATAAAATATATTTATATATAAAAATTAATTTCTTTTTTAATAATTGATATTAAAAGAAAATTAAATACAATAAATTATTTAATTAATTTAATTTGATCCTGGAATAATAAATATAAAATTATAATAATAATAATAATAATAATAATAATAATAATAATAATAATAATAAATAATTATAATTATAATTATAATAATTAATAATCATAAGAAAAAAAAAAGAATAATTATAAGATTATATTATACTAAGTTATATTATATAGATATAAATAAAAGAAAAAGTATATAAAAAGAATGTAAAAATCTCAATTTTTTTTTTTTTTTTGTCATCAATAAATATCAAATAAAAGAAAAGAACACTCTTTACAAATAACATATTTTTATATTTATTTTTAATTTTATATAAATATTTTATATAAAGAATAATAATAATAGTAATAATAATAATTTTATTATTATTTATTTATTATTTATTTTTATTTCTATAAAAAAAAAATTATAAGAAGAAAAAATTTTACCGTATTATATATTTATTTAATCTTCATAAATATATAATTTTTTTTTTTCTTATAATTTTTTTTCTTTCTGTATATAATATAATATATTTTATAAAGCTTTATTTTATTAAAATCTTAATCTTTTATCTTTATTTGTAATTATAACTTTATCAAATATATATAGTAATAAAAAAATTTATTAATTTAAAAATCCAAGAAAATTTTAAAATCTTGATAAAGCAAAAAAATTTAATATTAGAAGAAAAAATAAAAAAAAAAAAAAAATGAAGTTTTTAACTGTTACTGGTATCTTATCTGTTTTTCTTATAGCTGTTAACGGTCGTCCTTGTTTCCCTGGTGAATTTGGTGGTGGTATGCCAGGGGGTGGTTTCCCAGGTGGCGGTTTCCCAGGTGGTGGAATGCCAGCTCCACCAAGTGGTGGTATGGGTTCAGGTGGTTGGCCAGGAGCTCCAGGTGGCGGTATGCCAGCTCCTCCAGGTGGAGATATGGGTTCAGGCGGTTGGCCAGGAGCTCCAGGTGGTGGTATGCCAGCTCCTCCAGCTCCTCCATCAGGTCCACCAAGTATTCCAGGAATTCCAGGTATTCCAGGTATTCCAGGTGGAGGTGATAAAGGAAGTGGTGGCTTCCCAGGTATTCCAGGTATTCCAGGCATTCCAGGTATGCCAGGTGGTGGTGACAAGGGTAATGGTGGCTTCCCAGGTATTCCAGGTATTCCAGGTATTCCAGATATTCCAGGTATTCCATCCACTCCTCCATCCCCACCTTCTCCACCTTCTCCACCTTCTCCTCCAGAAGTTCCATCACCACCTTCACCACCTTCTCCTCCAGAAGTTCCATCACCTCCATCACCACCATCACCACCTTCACCACCTTCTCCTCCAGAAGTTCCATCACCACCTTCTCCTCCATCTCCACCAAGTGGTGATAATGGTAATGGTCATGATGAAGAATGTGGTCCAACTTCACCAAATGGTCCTTGTCAACCTCCAGATACTCCACCATCTCCACCTTCTCCACCATCTCCACCAGACACTCCGTCACCTCCATCACCTCCATCACCTCCATCACCACCTTCTCCACCAAGTGGTGGTAAGGGTAACGGTGAAGAAGAAGAATGTGGTCCAACTTCACCAAATGGTCCATGTGAACCAGAATCACCACCATCACCACCATCACCACCTTCTCCACCAAGTGGTGGTAATGGTAATGGTGAAGAAGAAGAATGTAGTCCAACTTCACCAAACGGTCCCTGTAATCCAGAACCACCATGCAATCCAAAGGAAGATCCATCCTGTGCTCCAGTACCACCATCTTGTGATCCAAAGACTGATCCAGGTTGTGGTCCATCCAATGATCCACCATCTAATGATCCACCTTCTTGTGATCCAAGTTCTGATCCAAACTGTGGAGGAGGTGATCCATACGATGATCCAGAAGATCCACCACAATATTCAGATGATGAACAAGTTGAAAGTGGTGACAGCCCATACAATGAAGATGATGCTAATATTTTTTCAGATAATGAATAAATCTAATAAATCTAATAAATTTCATCTTTTGAATAGTTTTTTTTTGAAATAAGTTTCTTTAATAGTAAATTTAATATATAGAAAAAATAATTATTTTTCAAATTAATTAGATTCAATTTAAAGATAATCAATTAAAAAAAAATTTTTTTGTAAAATATATTACTTATTTGTTCCCTTGTATTCTAGTTTTTTTTTTTATTTTTTGAAATTTTTTATTTAATATTTTTGTAATATTTTAATATATATAAACAAAATATAATATAATATATTATAATATAATATAATAAATTTTATTTATAATCGTAAAAAAATTCATTTAATATCATTGAAAGTAATATAATTTTTTAATTTTATAACAATAAATAATAATAAAAATATATAAATTTTAATAAAATTTTAAAAACAATACGTATTTATAAATATATAAAATAATTCCCTTTTTTTTTTTTTTTTTATATTTTTTTTATATAAAATATTTAATTTAATTTTATTTATTACTATTTTGAAAAAATAAAATATTTATTTTTTTTATTTATTTTTATTTACTACTATTTTGTGGATATAAAGCATTTATTATTTTTATTTTTATTTTTATTTTTAAATAACATAGTTGTCTTAATATAAATCGTTTTTTTTTAAACTATATTTAAACATTTAAAAATTATAGGTAAATATTATTAATTTGAATGAAATATTTAAAAAAAAGGTCATTCATTTATAACTAAAATTGAATTTTTTTATTAATAGAATGTAGTAATAATACTGGGGAACGGTGACGTTTAAGTGAATAATTCTTTAACAGTTCACAAGGGTTTGCCGTTTGTAATGTGTATATTGTGGGGGCCTGTGAGTTAAATTATGAATTAAGGTTTTATATATTAAATGCATCATTCCGAAATGTAACAATCCCCTTAAAGAGCTCTTGTGAGGAAAACCTGGCATATGGTCATAGGAGGGGGATCAAGCCAAGAGCCTTATGTATACTAGCCCACGGACTAATAACCAGGATAGAACCAAGCTCGATTCAACAAATATAAATGAAATATTTTATTAAGAAAATCGAGCTTATTAAATAGAAAAATTAATCATTAATATGCTAGTATTTGTGTCTGAAATATATATAATAGGACTATTAATAGTATTGTTCCTAAGCATACATCGGTATGATGTAGGCACTCTTGATACATAAGGATTTCTTACTAAAACGATCAAAAAAGTATCTTAAAAGAGTTACTAATGATAGGTATTGTTTTAGTAAGATAACGCGTATGCCCTACAATATACACAATATATGGAACGGTTAACCCCTATGAACTATTTAAGAGTTGTTCACTTAAATGTCTCCGTTCAACAGTATTGTTAATATATTCTATTCATTAAAAAATATTCAATTTTAATTATAAAGGCTTTTTTTTAAAGGTTTCAATTAAATTTATAATTTTTACCTCTAATTTTTAAATGTTTAAATATAGTTTAAAAAAAAGAAAACAATTTATATTAAAACAACTTTGTTTTTTAAAAATAATATTAAAATAAAATTAAATAATTTATTTTCTCAAAAATATTAATAAATTAAAATAAAATAAATAATTTATATATAATAAAAATTAAAAAAAAAAAAGTGAATTATTTTTTTATATATACATAATTTTTTAATTATATTTTATTAAAAATTTATATATTTTATTATTATTTACTGTAATAAAAATAAAAAATTAAATTACTTCAGTAATATTAAATGAATTTGTTTATAACTATAAATAAAATTATATTATATTATATTATATTAAATTATATTATTTTATGTTCTTACTATATTAGAATATTACAAAAAATTTAATAAATTTAATAAAAAAATAAGAATACATGATAATAAATAAATAATATATTTTACAAATTTTTTTTTTTTTTATTTTTATATGAATATCTTTAAAATGATTCTAATTGATTTCAAAAGTAGAATTTTTTTCTATATTTTAAATTTATTAAAGAAACTTATTACAAAAAAAAATTATTCATAAGATGATATTTATTAGATTTATTTGATTTATTCATTATCTGAGAAATTATTAGCATCATCTTCATTGTATGGGCTGTCACCACTTTCAACTTGTTCATCATCTGAATATTGTGGTGGATCTTCTGGATCATCGTATGGATCACCTCCTCCACAGTTTGGATCAGAACTTGGATCACAAGATGGTGGATCATTAGATGGTGGATCGTTGGATGGACCACAACCTGGATCAGTCTTTGGATCACAAGATGGTGGTACTGGAGCACAGGATGGATCTTCCTTTGGATCGCATGGTGGTTCTGGATTACATGGACCGTTTGGTGAAGTTGGACCACATTCTTCTTCTTCACCATTACCACCACTTGGTGGAGAAGGTGGTGATGGTGGTGATTCTGGATTACATGGACCATTTGGTGAAGTTGGACCACATTCTTCCTCTTCACCATTATCGTTACCACCACTTGGTGGAGAAGGTGGAGAAGGTGGTGATTCTGGTTCACATGGACCATTTGGTGAAGTTGGACCACATTCTTCCTCTTCACCATTACCGTTACCACCACTTGGTGGTGATGGAGGTGATGGAGGTGATGGAGGTGATGGAGTTTCTGGTGGAGATGGTGGAGATGGTGGAGATGGTGGAGTATCTGGAGGTTGACAAGGACCATTTGGTGAAGTTGGACCACATTCTTCATCATGACCATTACCATTATCACCACTTGGTGGTGATGGAGGTGATGGTGGAGAAGGTGGTGATGGAGGTGAAGGAGGTGAAGGAGGTGATGGTGGTGATGGAACTTCTGGAGGTGAAGGTGGAGAAGGTGGGGATGGAGGTGATGGAGGAGTGGATGGAATACCTGGAATATCTGGAATACCTGGAATACCTGGGAAGCCACCATTACCCTTGTCACCACCACCTGGCATACCTGGAATACCTGGAATACCTGGAATGCCTGGGAAGCCACCATTTCCTTTATCGCCTCCTCCTGGAATACCTGGAATTCCTGGAATACTTGGTGGACCTGATGGAGGAGCTGGAGGAGCTGGCATACCACCACCTGGAGCTCCTGGCCATCCACCTGAACCCATACCTCCACCTGGTGGAGCTGGCATACCGCCACCTGGAGCTCCTGGCCAACCGCCTGAACCCATACCACCACTTGGTGGAGCTGGTATACCACCGCCTGGGAAACCGCCACCTGGGAAACCACCACCCGGCATACCACCACCAAATTCACCAGGGAAACAAGGACGACCGTTAACAGCTACAAGAAGAAGAGATAAGATACCAGTAACAGTTAAAAACTTCATTTTTTTTTTTATTTTATTTTTTCTTCTATTATTAAATTTTTTGTTTTAGAAAATTTTTTAAATATTTTCTTGGGTTTTTGAATTAATAAAAAAATTTTTTATTATTATATATATTTGAATATACTATATTTACAAATAAAAATAAAAGATTCAAATTTTAATAAGAAAAACCTTTATAAAATATATTATATTATATACAAAAAGAAAAAATTATAAGAAAAAAAAAAAGTTATATATTTATGAAAATTAAATAAATATATAATACGGTAAATTTTTTTCTTCTTATAATTCTTTTTAGAGAAATAAAAAAAATAAATATTAAATAATAATAAAATTATTATTATTATTAATTCTATCTTTTATATAATTAAAAATAAATATAAAATTTATTATTTGTAAAAAGTATTCTTTTCTTTTATATGATATTAATTGACAAAAAAATAAAAAATTTTGAGATTTTTACAATCTTTTTATATACTTTTTTTTTTATTTATTTATATATTATAAACTTTATATAATATCATCTTTTGACTATCCTCTTATTATTATTATTAATATAATTATAATTATAATTATTTATTATTATTATTGTATAATTATTTTGTATATATTTATTTATTTATTTATTTATCTTTCTATATTTCAAAATCAAATTAAATTAATTAAATAATTTATTATATTTAATTTTCTTTTTTAATAATTGATATTAAAAAAGAAATTAATTTATATATATTTTATTATTTGGAATATAGAAAAAAACGGAATTTATTTTTAAAAAAAATTAATTAATTAATAAATAAATAAAACGGATATCTTTTAATTATTTTTATTATTATTATTTTTATTAAATAACATAATGAAATTATTTTAAATAAAAAAATAATTAAAAATTTCAATATAAATATAAAATTAAAATATGAATTTTTTTGAAAATTTTTTATTCTATTACTTATACAATAAAATTTATAATACAAATATGATATTATATTATTTTGTATTTTATTATTATTTTGTTTTTAGTTATTATTTTATTATTTTATAGTTATATTATTTTTATTTCTATTTAAAATTAAAAAATCACAATATTTCAAAAATAAATATAATGAATTTAATATAATAAATTAATTTCAGTGTGGATTATTGGTTAATTTTTTATAATTTAAAAAAAAATAAACCTAACCCTTAATATAAAAATAATTTATTAATATATATAAAAAAAATTAATTAAAAAAAAGATGCCGTTTTTTTAATTTTTTTTTTTTTTAATTTTTTGTTCTGTTTATATTATATATGAATAATTTATATTATTATTTATTTTTGCATTTTATTATTATTATTATTATTATTTCTTATTATTTCTTATTATTATTATTTTTTTATTATTATTTCTATTTAAAATATGATTTTATATAATAAATTTATTTATTGGTGAATTTTTTTTAATAATAAAAGATACTAATTATAAATATAGTATTTTATAATAATACTTAATTACTTTATAGTTCTTTTTTTTTTTATCTTTTTATCTTTTTATCCATTTTTATTAGTTACCATTATTTTCCTTTTTTAAATCTTTTAAATTATAATTCTTTAAAGTTATAATAACTTTAAAGAATTATACAGTTATGTATATGTATATCTTTTTTTGTTAAAATAAAATTAAAAAAAAATTAAAAATTTTACATATACTGAAAAAAAAAAAATATAAATAAAAAAAATAACAAATCATAAAGAAATTAATGGTTAATTATTTTTTTTTTCTGATTATTTTTCTAAATAGAAAAATGAAGATATTTTTATTTAAGAATATTTTTATTTTTTTTCTTTTTTTTAAAAAAAATGTCTCGATCAAGCGGTTATAATTTAATATCAATTTTTATTATTCCATTATCATTGCTATTCAATTTCTTTCATTAATGAAAATTAAAGCACTTTTGGAATAAAAATTAATGATAGATGAAAATATATTATTATATATTAAATTTATAAAATTGAAAATTAAATCTTTTATTATAATTATTTTTAATTATTTCTTTATAATTTATAACTGTATTATACTTTATATTAATACTTAATTGTTTTCTTTTATTTATATATATATATATATTTTTTTTTATTTGCAAAATATCTTTAATGAAAATTAAAAATATTTTAGAAAAAAATTAATTATAATATAATACGTTAATGTAATATTTTAATGTATTATTAAAAAAATAATTAATTAATTAATAAATAACTAAAAATAAATAAATAAAAAACGGAAATCTTTTTTTTTTTAATAATGATTTTATTGTTTTATTAATTATTTTATCACAAATAATATAAAAAAAATTGTTCATCAACATAATAAAATATATTTATATAAAAATTAATTTCTTTTTTAATAATTGATATTAAAAGAAAATTAAATATAATAATTAATTTAATTTGATTCTGGAATATAGAAAGATAAAAATTAAAATAAATATAACAAAACAATTATACAATAATAATAATAATTAATAATAATAATAATTAATAATAATAATAATTAATAATGATAATAATAATAATAATAATAATAATAATAATAATAATAATAATAATAATAATAATAATAATAATAATAATAATAATAATAATAATAATAATAATAATAATAATAATAATAATAATAATAATAATAATAATAATAATAATAATAATAATAATAATAATAATAATAAATAATCAAAAAAAAAAAAAAAAAAAAAAAAAGTCAGAAGATGATATATTATTAAATTCATAATATATAGATAAAAAAAAGTATATAAAAGATTGTAAAAATCTCAAAAGTTTTTTTATTTTTGTTCATCAACAAATCTCAAATAAAAGAAAATATCATTTTTCAAAAATAATAGATTTTTATAATTATTTTTAATTTTATATAAATAATATTATAAAAAAAAAATAATAATAATAATTACTTTTATTATTATTTAGTATTTATTTTAAAAGATAAATAAATAATAAAAAAAATTATAAGAAGAAAAAATTTTACCGTATTATATATTTATTCAATTTTCATAAATATATAACTTTTTTTTTTCTTATAATTTTTTTTACATTTTTTGTATTTAATAATAAATTCTATAAAGTTTTATTTTATTAAAATATTAATCTTTCTTCTTTATTTGTAAATATAATATATTCAGATATATAAATTAAAATAAATTTTATTAATTCAAAATTCCAAAAATTTTAGAAGTTATAATACAACAATAGCAGCAAAAAAAATTTAATATTCATATATTTATATTTTCAATAAAAAAAATGAAGTTTTTAACTGTTACTGGTATCTTATCTCTTCTTCTTGTAGCTGTTAACGGCCGTCCTTGTTTCCCTGGTGAATTTGGTGGTGGTATGCCGGGTGGTGGTTTCCCAGGTGGCGGTTTCCCAGGCGGTGGTATGCCAGCTCCACCAAGTGGTGGTATGGGTTCAGGTGGTTGGCCAGGAGCTCCAGGTGGTGGTATGCCAGCTCCTCCAGCTCCTCCATCAGGTCCACCAAGTATTCCAGGAATTCCAGGTATTCCAGGAGGAGGTGATAAAGGAAATGGTGGCTTCCCAGGCATTCCAGGTATTCCAGGTATTCCAGGTATGCCAGGTGGTGGTGATAAAGGTAATGGTGGCTTCCCAGGCATCCCAGATATTCCAGGAATTCCAGGTATTCCATCTACACCACCATCACCACCATCACCTCCATCACCACCTTCACCACCTTCACCACCTTCTCCTCCAGAAGTTCCATCACCACCATCACCACCATCACCACCAGAAGTTCCATCACCACCTTCTCCACCATCACCTCCATCTCCACCAAGTGGTGATAATGGTAATGGTCATGATGAAGAATGTGGTCCAACTTCACCAAATGGTCCTTGTCAACCTCCAGATACTCCACCATCACCACCAGAAGTTCCATCACCACCTTCTCCACCATCACCTCCATCTCCACCAAGTGGTGATAATGGTAATGGTCATGATGAAGAATGTGGTCCAACTTCACCAAATGGTCCTTGTCAACCTCCAGATACTCCACCATCACCACCTTCTCCACCAGAAACTCCATCACCACCATCACCTCCATCACCACCTTCTCCACCAAGTGGTGGTAATGGTAATGGTGAAGAAGAAGAATGCGGTCCAACTTCACCAAATGGTCCATGTGAACCAGAATTTCCACCATCTCCACCATCTCCACCTTCTCCACCTTCTCCACCAAGTGGTGGTAATGGTAATGGTGAAGAAGAAGAATGTGGTCCAACTTCACCAAACGGTCCATGTAATCCAGAACCACCATGCAATCCAAAGGAAGATCCATCCTGTGCTCCAGTACCACCATCTTGTGATCCAAAGACTGATCCAGGTTGTGGTCCATCCAATGATCCACCATCCAATGATCCACCATCTTGTGATCCAAGTTCTGATCCAAACTGTGGAGGAGGTGATCCATACGATGATCCAGAAGATCCACCACAATATTCAGATGATGAACAAGTTGAAAATGGTGACAGCCCATACAATGAAGATGATGCTAATAATTTTTCAGATAATGAATAAATCTAATAAATCTAATAAATATCATCTTATGAATGAATTTTTTTTGAAATAAGTTTCTTAAATAAATTTAAAATATAGAAAAAAAGTCTATTTTTTTAAATTAATTAGAATCATTTTAAAGATATTCATATAAAAATAAAAAAAAAAAAAAAAATTTGTAAAATTTATTATTTATTTATTTCCATGTATTCTTATTTTTTTATTAAATTTATTGTAATATTATAATATAGTAAGAACATAATATAATATAATATAATATAATATAATATAATATAATATAATATTATTTATATTTATAAAAAAATTAAAAATATAAAAGTTTTTAATGAAATAAAATTTAAAAAAAAAATATGTATATATAAATATAAAAAATAATTCACTTTTTTTTTAATTTTTTATTTTTTTTATATAAAATATTTATTTTATTTTTATTTATTACTAATTAGTAATTATAAAATATTTATTAATTTATTTATTTTTTTTTAATTTTATTTTTAAAAAGCAAAGTTGTTTTAATATAATTTTTTGTTAAACTATATATTATGAACATTTAAAAATTAGAGGTAAAAATTATAAATTTAATTGAACATTTAAAAAAAAGTCGTTTATAATTAAAATTAAATATTTTTTAACGAATAGAATGTAGTAATTTTTAAAATTTTATTAATAAATATTCTATGTTAATTTTTTAATTAGTTATAAAATGAAAAAAAATTAAATTACTTTTAATTATTATTTTATTTTTGGTAATTATTTTATTATTTTATTGATTTATAATTTTATTATTTTTATTTCTATTTAAAATAAAAATTATAATATTCAAAGATAAATATAATGATTTTAGTTAAATTATATAATAATTAATATTATATAGACATTATGCTTTATAAATTTTATTGTTGTAAATTATATGTAATAACAAATATTTGAATAATGGGTTCTTCTTAAATAAATAATAATATAATAAATAATATATGTAAAATATATGAGCTAGTTTTAACAGATTAAGTATAAAAGAGACTATTAAATAATTATTAAACTAATTAATTAATATTTAAATATAAAATTTGAAATAATTTATTTAATAAAAATAATATTTTAATGAAAATTTATTTTTAAAATTACATCAAAAAAATAAAAATTCCCATAAAAATAAACTTCTGAAGCAAGTTCTACTTCATCTACCCCACAGCATCTTTAAGAAAATGAAAATGAGGAAATCTCAAAAAAGATGATAATTCAAAAAATAGAAAATAAAAATTGTATAATAAAATCTGTTTTTAACCGTAAAGATTTTCGAATTAAACAACTCAAACTTTCTTAGAATAGTTTGAAGAATTAAGTAGACACCTAATTGCCTAAGATTATGATGAATATATTTAAATAAAGATTTCTTTTATAATGATATGACAAGATATCCACAGCGAAAACGGTCGCACAGAATGGTTAAATCAAACTAATGACAGTTGCGTTAAAAATAATTACTAAATTCCTTTAAATTACCTTTAGAATTTTGGGATTTCGCTGCACTTTTGCCCCTATCACTTATATAATATTAACATATTAACTCTCATTCTGGTATTAATTATAAAATTCCAAATGAAGTTTTTCTTTAAAAAAACCTCTTGATATTTCACATCTCAAAGTTTTTGGTTGTAACGCCTTTTTCTTTAATAATCATAAAAGCAAAAATTTTGAAAATAATTCTAAACCTGAATATTTTTAGGATATTCTCCTAATTCCTCTAATTACCGTGTATTAGATTTAAATACTAATTTTGTCGTTAATGTTAGGGTTGTATATTTCCTTGAAGACATTCTTGATACTTTAGATACTTCATTTTGTTCTCCTATTTTTATTAATTCTATTTCCAATTATAAAATTAGAAAAAATAAAAATATTATAGATTCTAGATGGGTATTAACTATCAAGAATGATGGTACTTTTAAAGTTAGATTAGTGACCAAAAGTTATCAACAAAACAAATAAAAAAAAATTCGTTGATTCTTATTCTCCAACTGTACAAGCCGATAGTTTAAGAATTACAATAGCTATTGCTGCAATACAAAAATGGAAAATGAAACAACTAGACATAAAAGTTGCATATTGAAATGAAGAATTTAAATGAAAAGATATATATATATATATGAATATCCCGCTTGGAGATGTTAACTACAATAAAAAATAAAGTATGGCTTTTAAATAAAGCTTTATATAGATTAAAAACTATCTGGAAGAATTTGGAATAAAGAAATTTTTTCATTTTTAAAAAGTATTAATATGAAACAATATAAAACTGATAAATGTCTTTTTGGCTTATATAATAAAAATAAATAAATTAACTGCTCTATTATTAATATTATAAATAGATGATATTCAAGAATATATAAGATGAATAATACTTGAATCTTAAAATATCTATGTAGAAGAATTCAGAATCACGAAAGAATAAATTTAGGAAAAATAGATGTAAATAAATATCAATCTCTTTTAGGCTTATTAATATATATATCAGTAAAATCTAGACCAGACATTGCTTATGCTGTTAATCAAGCATCAAGACACAATGAAAATCCAACATTAGTAAGTTATAAAGCTCTATTAATGATATAACATTACTTAAAATCTATAAAGCATAAATCAATTCATTATAAAGGAAAAATTAAATTAATTGGTTATTCAGATGCAGATTATACAAATGATGAAGATACAAGAAGATCTACAATTGGATACATATTTTTATTAATAGAAAACAACAAATTCAAAAGAATATTACTCTTTGTACTTCTGAAGCCGAATTTGTTAGTTTAACATAACGTGCTAAATAAGGAATATGGTTAAAGAATCTATTCGAAGAAATTACTAATAAAAATTTTAAATATTTGTTTAATTTTATTGAGCCAGTAATTAAGAAAAAACATATCAAATAAAGTCATAATGAAGTGGGAGTATTAAATTAAATAATAATTAAGATTATACCGACATTATGCTTTATAAATTTTATTGATATAAATTGCATGTTAATAATAAATATTAGAGTAATGGGTTCTTCTAAAATTAATTAAATATAATAAATAATGTTAATTTATCAGAATGCACTAAACAAGGAATATGGTTAAAGAATCTATTTGAAGAAATTACTAATAAAATTTTTAAATATTTGGTTAATTTTATTGAGTTAGTAATTAAGATAAAACATGTCAAATAAAGTCATAATTTAGGGGAATGTTACATTATATAATTATTAAGATTATATAGACATTAAGAATTATAATAAATATTTGAATAACTTCTAAAATAAATTAAATATAATAAATAATATATCATAAAATAAATTTATCTGATTGTGCTACTTTTAACAATTTTAATATAATAAATTAATTTCATTTTGGATTATTGGTTAATTTTTTATAATTTAAAAAAAAATTAACATAACCCTTAAGCTTAATAATAGTTTATTTTTATATAAAAAAAAGAATTTAAAAATAATTAAAAAAAAAAAAGTTGCCGTTTTTTTTTTTTTTTATTTTTTTATTTTATATATGAATATATTATTTATATTATTATTTTTTAAATATTATTATTATTATTATTATTATTATTTTATTTCTATTTCTATTTAAAATATGCTTTTATATAATAAATTTAAAGATTTCATTTTGAATTATTGGTGAATTTTTTTTTTTAATAATAAAAGATATTAATTATATATAATATTTTAATATTTTATAATAATGCTTAATAATTTATTTTTTATTTTTTTATCTTTTTACCCATTTTTTATTAGTTACCATTATTTTTTTTTAAATTTTTAAAATTATTATTCTTTAAAATTATTATAAAACTTATATATATATATATATAACTTCTTTTTTTATTAAAATAAAAAAAAAAATAAAAGTTTTTCATATACTGAAAAAAAAAAAAAATAAAATAAAAATAAAAAAATATAATGAATCTTTGAGAAATTAATCTTTAATTATTTTTTTTAATTATTTTTTTATTTTTTTAAATTGAAAAATGAAGATACTTTTATTTAAGGAAGTTTTTATTTTATTTTTCTAAATTGAAAAATGTCTCGATCAAGCGGTTATAATTTAATATCAATTTTTATTATTCCATTATCATTGCTATTCAATTTCTTTCATTAATGAAAATTAAAGCACTTTTGGAATAAAATTAATGATAGATGAAAATATATTATTAAATATTAAATTTATAAAATTGAAAATTAAATCTTTTATTATAATTATTTTTAATTATTTCTTTATAATTTATAACTGTATTATACTTTATATTAATACTTAATTGTTTTCTTTTATTTATATATATATATATATTTTTTTTTATTTGCAAAATATCTTTAATGAAAATTAAAAATATTTTGGAAAAAAAATAATTATAATATAATACGTTAATGTAATATTTTAATGTATTATTAAAAAAATAATTAATTAATTAATAAATAACTAAAAATAAATAAATAAAAAACGGAAATCTTTTTTTTTTTAATAATGATTTTATTGTTTTATTAATTATTTTATCACAAATAATATAAAAAAAAATTGTTCATCAACATAATAAAATAAATATTTATATATAAAAATTAATTTCTTTTTTAATAATTGATATTAAAAGAAAATTAAATATAATAAATTATTTAATTAATTTAATTTGATCCTGGAATATAGAAAGATAAATAAAAAAATAAATAATAAAAATAATAATAATAAATAATTATAATTATAATAATAATAATAAATAATAAATAATAATAAAAAGGATAATCAAAAGATTATTTATATTAAGTTTATAATATATATATATGTAAATAAAAAAATATATAAAAGGATTGTAAAAATCTCAAATTTTTTTGTTTTTATCTCATTAATTAATATCATATAAAAGAAAAGAACATTATTTGAAAATATTAAATTTTTATATTTATTTTTAATTTTATATAAATAATATTATAAAAACAATATTATTAATAATAATAATTACTTTTATTATTATTTAATATTTATTTATTTTTTTTATTTCTTTTAAAAAAAATTATAGGAAGAAAAAATTTTACCGTATTATATATTTATTTAATCTTCATAAATATATAACTTTTTTTTTTCTTATAATTTTCTTTTTTTGTATATAATATAATATAATATAATATATTCTATAAAGTTTAATTTTATTAAAATTTTAATTATTTATCTTTATTTGTAAATATAGTATATTCAATATATATAATAATTAAAAAATTTTTATTAATTCAAAATCCTAAGAAAATTTAAAAATCTCTCTGAAACAAAAAATTTAATATTAGAAGAAAAAATAAAAAAAAAAAAAATGAAGTTTTTAACTGTTACTGGTATCTTATCTGTTCTTCTTGTAGCTGTTAACGGTCGTCCTTGTTTCCCTGGTGAATTTGGTGGTGGTATGCCTGGTGGTGGTTTCCCAGGTGGCGGTTTCCCAGGCGGTGGTATGCCAGCTCCACCAAGTGGTGGTATGGGTTCAGGTGGTTGGCCAGGAGCTCCAGGTGGCGGTATGCCAGCTCCACCAGGTGGAGGTATGGGCTCAGGCGGTTGGCCAGGAGCTCCAGGTGGTGGTATGCCAGCTCCTCCAGCTCCTCCATCAGGTCCACCAAGTATTCCAGGAATTCCAGGTATTCCAGGAGGAGGTGATAAAGGAAATGGTGGCTTCCCAGGCATTCCAGGTATTCCAGGTATTCCAGGTATGCCAGGTGGTGGTGACAAGGGTAATGGTGGCTTCCCAGGTATTCCAGGTATTCCAGGTATTCCAGATATTCCAGGTATTCCATCCACTCCTCCATCACCTCCATCACCACCTTCTCCACCTTCACCACCTTCTCCTCCAGAAGTTCCATCACCTCCATCACCTCCATCACCACCTTCACCACCTTCACCACCTTCTCCTCCAGAAGTTCCATCACCTCCATCACCTCCATCACCACCTTCACCACCTTCTCCTCCAGAAGTTCCATCACCTCCATCACCTCCATCACCACCTTCACCACCTTCACCACCTTCTCCTCCAGAAGTTCCATCACCTCCATCTCCACCAAGTGGTGATAATGGTAATGGTCATGATGAAGAATGTGGTCCAACTTCACCAAATGGTCCTTGTCAACCTCCAGATACTCCACCATCTCCACCTTCTCCACCAAGTGGTGGTAACGGTAATGGTGAAGAAGAAGAATGTGGTCCAACTTCACCAAATGGTCCATGTGAACCAGAATCACCACCATCACCACCTTCTCCACCAAGTGGTGGTAACGGTAATGGTGAAGAAGAAGAATGTGGTCCAACTTCACCAAATGGTCCATGTGAACCAGAATCTCCACCTTCTCCACCAAGTGGTGGTAATGGTAATGGTGAAGAAGAAGAATGTGGTCCAACTTCACCAAATGGTCCATGTAATCCAGAACCACCATGCGATCCAAAGGAAGATCCATCCTGTGCTCCAGTACCACCATCTTGTGATCCAAAGACTGATCCAGGTTGTGGTCCATCCAATGATCCACCATCTAATGATCCACCATCTTGTGATCCAAGTTCTGATCCAAACTGTGGAGGAGGTGATCCATACGATGATCCAGAAGATCCACCACAATATTCAGATGATGAACAAGTTGAAAATGGTGACAGCCCATACAATGAAGATGATGCTAATAATTTCTCAGATAATGAATAAATCTAATAAATCTAATAAATATCGTCTCATGAATAAAAATTTTTTGTAATAAATTTGTTTATTAAATATAATATGTAGAGAAAAAAATAAAATTTTTTTAAATTAATTAAATTCGTTTTAAAGATAATTAATTAAAAAAAAAATGTTGTAAATTATATTGTTTATTTATTCCCATAAATTTCTGTTTTATTTTATTAAAATTTTTAAATTTTTTGTAAACATAATAATATAATATAATATAAAAAATTTTTTTATCATCATAAAATCCATTTATAATAATTTCATTTCATTAAAAATAAAATTTTTTATTTATTATTATAACTAAATAAATAATTAACATAAAATTCTCTAATAAAATAATATTTAAAAAATTACATAAATATATATATAAACTGGTTCATTTTATTTATATTTGGTATATGAAAAATATTTAAAAACCTTATTTTAAAAAAACAAAAGTTAGTTTAAAAAAAATGTGATCTATTTTTTATAGTATAATATTTCTTTTATTATTAATTTTACTCAAAAGTATCCTCAATTATAAATTATAGAGAAATAAGTAAAACAAAAACATTATTAATAATTTAATTTTTATATTTAGTATCTTAAAATAATATTCCATTTATCATAAATTTTTTTCAAACATAGGTCTATTTTTTTAATGAAATATTTTATTTATTATAAAATTTACTATTATGTATCCTCAATTATAGAGAAATAGGTAAAATATAATTAATAATTAATATTCATATTTATTAGGCTATATTTTCTTAATGATATACTTAATAAAATTTTTGATTTATCATAACCATAATTCCAAAATAACTTTATTTTTTTATTTATAGTAAAAATTAAAAAAATATTAATGATAAAATAATAATTAATTAAAAGTCATACCTTCTATATGGACATGATTTTTTCTTTTTTTTTTTTTTTTTTTTTTTTTTTTTTTTTTTTGTATTGAAGAAAAAAGAAATATCAAAAAAAATTAAGATATCCTCAATTATAAATTATAGAGAAATAAATAAAAAAGTAATTTATAATTTAATTTTCATATTCATAAAGTTATATTTTCTTAATGATATATTTCATTTATCATTAGTTTTATTCCAAAATAGCTTTAATCTTTCATTATTAGGAAAAATTAAAAAAAATGATAATAATGAAATAATAATTAATTTTAAATTATATAGGTTGAATGGACCTTTTTTTTTGTATTAAAAAAAAATAAATATCAAAATAATAAAGTATCCTTAATTATAAATTATAGAGATAGAGAAGCAATTAAAAAAAAAATTAATAATTTAATTTTCATATTCATAAAATTATATTTTCTTAATAATATTTTTCATTTCTTATTAATTTTATTCCAATATAGCTTGAATTTTTCTTTAATAAAAAAAGAAATTAAAAAAAAAAAGAAAGTAATAAATTATTAAAAATTAATATTAATTTATAATATTAACATATTTTTTGTATTAAAGAAAAGAATAACATCATAAAAAATTAAAGTATCCTCAATTATAAATTATAGCGAAATATTTATAATTTAATTTTCATATTTATAAAGTTATATTTTCTTAATAATATATTTCATTTCTCATTAATGTTGTTCCAAAATAGTTTTAATTTTTCATTAATAGGAAAAATTAAAAAAAAATGATAATAATGAAATAATAATTAATTTTAAATTATATAGGTTGAATGGTCATTTTTTTTATTAAAGAAAAATAAATAAATATCAAAAAAAAAAAATTATAGTTTTCTTAATTATAAATTAGAGAGAAAATAATTAAAAAAAGAAATAATTAATGAATTAATTTTCATATTCATAAAATATATTTTTCATGATATATTTCATTTTTCATTAGTTTTATTCTGTAATAGCTTTATTTTTCATTAATAAAAGAAATTTGAAAAAAAAGATAATGTTAATAATAATAAAAATATAAAATAAAATAATAACAATTATAATATTATTATAACGGTTGTATTGACATAATTTTATGTTATGTGAATATATTCTTTAAATGATATTAATTAATTTTTATTAAAAGTAACTTTTATGGATTCAAAAATTTTTAAATTGTCATTATTTTCTTTAAATGGTATCATATCCATTCATTTTTTTCATTTTTTTTTTTTATTTTTATTTCAAAGAATTATCATAAAATAAGAAAAAAATAAAAATAAATAATATAAAATAAAATAAAAAAAAAAAAAATAAAAATAAAAATAAATAAAATAAATAATTTAATAATAATTTAATAATTTAATAATGATTTAATAATATTTAATAATGATTTAATAATAATTTAATAATAATTTTTATCCTAATAATATGGAAATAATTAATGAGAATAATTCTATTTTTTTTTTATAATGTTTTTGCGGTCTATAGAAGATAAAATGGATATATATTAAAATTAAATTAATACCGTCTAAATTTGATTTTTTTTTTTTTTTTTTTTTTTATTAGTACAATGATTGAGAAGAAAAAAAAGAATATATATATATATATATATATTATTTTTTGCATGTTATAATAAAAGAATTAATAATTTATAATAATAATAATAATATATATATTTATAAAACTAATTAAAACTAATTAAAAATAATTAATATTAAAATATTAAAAAATAAAAAGAATTATACTGTTTCTACGGACACTCTCATATATTGATGTTATAATTAATATTAAAAATTATACTGTTAATATGGATAAAACATGTTTTATAGAATATATTAAATATTAAGTAATTATTATTTATTATTATTTATTATTTATTATTTAGTATTAATTATAAATCATTATTGATTATTATTATTATTATTATTATTATTATTAGTATTATTCATTATTCATTATTATTTATTCATTATTTATTCTTTAATTACTATTATTTGTTATTTCGTAGATAGAGAGATAGGTAAATAGCATATAGTTGAGAATAAAAAAAGAATTGATAATAATGATTTTTAACTGCTATTTAGGATGATCATATTTTTAATAAAGCATATCCTTTAAATAGAATAAATTGTTTTTATTCCAAACAGTAGCAAGTTTAATACTAAAATTCTATTATTTTATTTATTAAACTATTTTTTAATAAAAAAAATAAAATAAAAAAAAAAAAAATGAAAAAAAAAATATAAAAAAAAACCTTTTAAGAGTTATTAATTAATTTTTATTTTTATTTTTATTTTTATTATATTATATTTTAGAATAATCAGTAAAAAGAAATACAAATAATTAAGAGTATTATTATTATTTAATTCAATTATTAAAAGAAATATTAAAAGTATTAGTATATCTTTAATTTGTTTAAATACCAGCAATAAATAATATTTTATTTAGACAGAAGCATTAATAAAAAGTATAAATATAAATAATAAATAATAATATAAAGTGAATAAATAAATAACTTTTACTTTTATATAATAAATAATTAAATAATTAAATAATAAATAATAAATAATAAATAATTGAATAATAGATAATAAATAATTAAATAATAATAATAAATAATAAATAATAAATAATAAATAATAAATAATAAATAATAAATAATAAATAAATAATAAATAATAAATGAATAAATGAATAAATAATAATAAATAATAAATAATAAATAAATAATAAATAATAAATAATAAATAATTAAATAATAAATAATAAATAATAAATAATAAATAATAAATAATAAATAATAAATAATAAATAATAAATAATAAATAATAAATAATAAATAATAAATTATAAATAATAAATAATAAATAATAAATAATAAATAATAAATAATTGAATAATAATAATAATAAATAATAAATAATATATTATTTAATATTATATAATAAATTTTATAATAGATCATAATAATAAACATTAATTATCATAATTTAACCAACATTAAAATAATAATTAATAATATTCCATTGAAATATCCAAATATATCCTTTTTTAGTATATTATATAATTGAAATTGACAAAACGGCATTAATAAATTATTAAAAATTAAAAATAGAAAAAAAAATTTTTTTTTAATTTAAAATAGAAAAAACTTTCGGTCAGTTTAATTTATAAATTATCTGTAAAAAAAAAAAAGAAAATTAAAATAAATAAATAAATAAATAAATAAATAAATAAATAAATAAATAAATAAATAAATAAATAAATAAATAATTAATTAATTAATTAATTAAATGGAAAATACAGCAAAAATAAAAAAAATAAATTTTATACATATTTAATATATAATTGTATAATAATATTTAATAGATATAGCGGTAAGTCAAAAAAGGAAAAAAAAAAAGAAAAAAAAAGAAAAATTTAGAGTAAAGTTTTTAAGCAATTAATAAAAAATTTTTTATTTTTCCTTTTTTTTTTTTTTTTTTTTAATATTATCCCAGAAAATTACAAATAAATATATTAATCTAACGGTAGAAGTTGTTTGCCGTCACAATTTTTTTATAATTTATTATGGAAATTTATATATACAAAAGTGCATGAGGTTATACTCATTAATATTAAATAATATATAATTAATAGTAAATAATAAGTAAAATAATAAATAATAAATAATTCAATAATAAATAATAATAAATAAATAAATAATAAATAAATAATAAATAAATATATAATAAATAAATATATAATAAATAAATATATAATAAATAAATAATAAATAAATAATAAATAATAAATAAATAATAAATAATAAATAAATAAATAAATAAATAAATAAATAATTAATTAATTAATAAATAAATAATAAATAAATAAATAATAAATAGTAAATAATAAATAATAAATAATTGAATAATTAATTGAATAATAAATTATTGAATAATAAATTATTGAATAATAAATAATAATAAAAATTAATAAAAATATAATTATTTAAAAAAATATATAAAAATTTGTTAATAGTAATTATATTAAATAATATAAAATTAAATTAAATAGAAAATAAAAAAATAGATGCTTTAGCCAATTAAAAAAAGACTTATATTTAAAATATATGATAGAACAAATTTTATTTTTTATTATTATTATGTTTATATTAAAAAATTAGTACATATGGGAATGTTTAGATTATATAAAAAAATCTTTTTTTGTTTTTTATTTTTATTATTATTATTTCATATATTCTAACAATTCTGTCCAATTTATTCTATTTTGTGACTTGTGACACAATCAACTGGTTATTCATCTTTTTCAATAATTTAAAGTTAATTAAGTTAATGTCAACAAAATAGTACAAAACTTTATTAATTATAAAATTTTAAATTATTAACAAAGTTTAATAATTTTGTATATTAAAGATTCATAACTTTTTTTTTTTTTTTTTAAATTATAAATTAGTGATATAATTAAATTTCTTTTTATATATTTCTCAATAAAGTGTAAAAGCTACATTGTTTAAATTGAATGAATAAGACCGTCCTTATTCATAAAATAATATAAAATAAATAAATTCTATTTGTTAATAAATAAATTAATTACTTTTAATTAATTAATTACTTTTAGTTAATTAATTACTTTTTTTTTAAATAATTTAATTTTTAATCTATTTTTTTTTTTTTTTATTGTATTTGTATATGGAAAGATAATGTATAATAGGATTATTTAAAATACAATATAAATTATAGTTATATATAATAAATAATTGAATAATAAATAATGAACTATAATATTAATAATAATATGAATAATGATATTATTTAATATTAATTAAATTGGAAAAAAAAAAAGAGTATAAAAAGACTTTAAAAAGGCTCCTGTAATTTTTTTTAATCAACATTCATTAGTCAAAGTATTATTTTATAACGAAAAAACTTATAATAAAATTTTATTAAAAAAAACTATTGTATATAATCAATAATTGTATATAATAAGTTAATAATAATATCCTTTTATTAATATTATTATATATTAATAATAATTATTATTTATTTTTTTAACAAAAATTTTTTAAAAAGAAAAAATTTTGCCTTATTATATATTTTTTTGTTAAATCAGAATAAAAATATATAACTTTTTTTCTTGATAAAAAATTTTTGTCAAATCTATCTGTATATTAATTTATTAAAAAATTTTTTATTAAAAATATTTGATAAAAAGAAAGTTTCTTTTTTTAAATTTATTTTGTAAATTTATATAAATTATAAAATTTGATAATTTGAAGTCTTTTTTTAGAAAAGTAATATAAAAGAAAAAAAAATGAAGTTTTTAACTGTTACTAGTATCTTATCTGTTTTTATCGTAGCTGCAAACGCTCGTCCTTGTTTCCCAGGTGAATTCGGTGGTGGTATGCCAGGTGGCGGTTTCCCAGGCGGTGGTTTCCCAGGAGGAGGTTTCCCAGGCGGTGGTATGCCAGGTGGTGGTATGCCAGCTCCACCAGGTGGTGGTATGGGTTCAGGTGGTTGGCCAGGTGCTCCAGGTGGTGGAATGCCAGCTCCACCAGGTGGTGGTATGGGTTCTGGCGGTTGGCCAGGTGCTCCAGGTGGTGGTATGCCAGCTCCTCCAGCTCCTCCATCAGGTCCACCAAGTATTCCAGGTATTCCAGGTATTCCAGGCGGTGGTGACAGTGGAAATGGTGGCTTCCCAGGTATTCCAGGTATTCCAGGCATTCCAGGTCTTCCAGGCGGTGGTGACAGTGGAAATGGTGGTTTCCCAAATATTCCAGGTATTCCAGGTATTCCATCTTCTCCACCAGATGTTCCATCTCCTCCATCCCCACCTTCTCCACCAGATACTCCATCACCCCCATCACCACCATCTCCACCAAGTGGAGGTAATGGTAGTGGTAATGATGAAGAATGTGGTCCAACTTCACCAAACGGTCCATGTCAACCAGAATCACCACCAACACCACCTTCTCCACCATCACCACCTTCTCCACCATCACCACCAGATACTCCATCACCACCATCACCACCATCACCACCATCTCCACCAAGTGGTGGTAATGGAAGTGGTAATGATGAAGAATGTGGTCCAACATCACCAAATGGTCCATGTGAACCAGAATCTCCACCATCTCCACCAAGTGGTGGTAATGGTAGTGGTAATGATGAAGAATGTGGTCCAACTTCACCAAATGGTCCATGTAATCCACCATCACCACCAAGTGGTGGTAATGGAAATGGTGGTGATGAAGAATGTGGTCCAACTTCACCAAATGGTCCATGTAATCCAGAACCACCGTGTGATCCAAAGAGTGATCCAAGTTGTGCTCCAGTACCACCATCTTGTGATCCAAGCTCTGATCCAAACTGTGGAGGTGGTGATCCATACGGTGATCCATACGATGATCCACCACAATATTCTGATGATGAACAAGTTGCCAACGGTGAAAATGATGATGTCAACAATTCTTCTGAAGTGGAATAAAGAAATAAATAAAAATATATTAGATAAAATTTTTTTTTTTTTTATAATTTACTTTTAAAATTTTAGAATTTTTTGTAAAAAAATTAAAAATAATAAAAATAAAAAAAAAATATATTTTTACATTTAGAAATTTATACAAAAAAAAAAAAAAGTAATAATATTATGTATATATAATGAAAATTATAAACTTTTTTATTCTTCGTTGTTTTTATTTTTTTTTTATTTCATTGTATTTTATTTACATTTATTAATAATTTTAATTTAAATCTTTAATATTTTTCATATAACAATAATAATATATAAAATATATAAATAAAAAATTTTTTTTTAAAAAAAAAAAAATAGTATTTTGATAGGAATTGCTAATTTTGATATTTTTTATTTTTTATTTTTATAGTTTTTTTATTTTTGTGTATTTTATTTTTTATTTTATTTTATTTTATTTTTTTTACTTATTTTTTTTTACTTATTTTTTTAAATCAAATATTTGAATTTATAAATATATTTTATTATCTAAAAAAATATTTATAAAATCAATAACATTATATAGTCTAAAAAAAAAAAAAAAAAAAAAAAAAAAAAAAAATAAAAAAAAAAATAACATTATAAAAAAAGAAAATTATTAAAAAAATTGACAATGAGTAAAATTGCTATGTTTAAAGTTTCTAATTCCTTTGGAACTTATCACTAATAATATAATTAAAAAAATAAAAACAAAAAAAAAAAAAAAAAAGAAAAAAAGTAGAAAAAATATCAATAAATAAAAATAATATTAAATTTTATTTTATAAGCATTATAGTGCTTTAAATAACTATAAATATATAATTTATAATGGATTAAAAATAATATTTATGAGAAATATTTAAAATTTTTTAAATAATATTTATGTCGTAAATAAATATTTAATATTACAGATATATATATTCGGTATATTATATACAATACCAAATATCAGTAACTCTCTAGAGTTACTCTTTGGGAGGTTTAGTAAAAACACTTTCATTACTATGAGTGCCGATGTCGTACCGATATGACATAGGAATAGTACAGTTAGTAGTCTCCTGTTAATTCTCATCAATACACATTTACTAACAGTACAGTTCCAAACACAGAACTTACAGTAATTAGTTTTGATGATCTTTCTTGTGGTTCTGGGGAGAGTTTAGTGGATACCACACCATCTATTTTAAAGATGTTACTTCTATTCGGTATACTATTTAATGAACATAAATAATAAATAATAAATAATAAATAATAAAAAATTAAATAATTAAGCAATAAATAATAAATAATAAATAATAAATAATAAATAATAAATAATAAATAATAAAAAAATTAAATAATTAAGTAATAAATAATAAATAATAAATGATAAATAATAAATAATAAATAATAAATAACAAATAATAAATAATAAATAATAAATAAAAATAATAAAAAATAAATAATAAAAAATAAATAATAAAAAATAAATAGTAAATAGTAATTAATAATCCCAATGATATGGACTGTTAGGGAACATCTATTGACAACACAAGGTTGATTTTTATCTGCGGTATACACTCATATACCAATGCTAAAATGAAGGAATTTATTCATTCTAGATGCAAAAAAAAAAAAAAAAAAAAAATTCAAGAATAATATTTTATCAATGAAAAGAATTACTTAATTCCAATGATAGTTTCTCCAGGATAAAAATATACCCTCTAAATTTCAACTATGGAAAATTTGAAAAAACATTTGAAAAAGCAATAGTAGGAGTTAAAATTTCATATTGTAAATGTTCCAAATGAAATAATAAGGTTTCTTTTCAGCATTTAAAACAAAATCTAATTTCAAATAACACATCCAATAATACAAACTCAGCAAATCTCAGTTCAACTAATTTAGTAAATGTTATAAATGCTAATCATGAACTCAATGCTCCCAATATTCCTAATCTTAATTATTAATTCCAATTTCATATTCTAACACAGGAAAGTTTACTTTATGTCTTAATGGAATACCAATGGATGGAATTTTGAGATAAGAGATAGTATTGAGTACTTCAATACAATTTTTAAACCATTATTCCTATGTTTTCACAGGTAATGGTACCAATGATACTAGGAATCCATGTAAAGTAACAATTCCCAACTACAAATATTTCCAGAAAAGAATGGATCCAAATACACCAGGTTGCAGAGGTTTATATCTTGGGTATCATGTATCATGTCTCATGTCAAGCAGTACTTGAAGATAATTCCTATACTCATCTTGTTTTTTTAACAACATATAGTCTATGGAATCACTCTAAGTATTCTGTCTATGTTCCCTCAAAGAAACACTTATTACAAGTCCGATATGCATTTTCAGAAGTTTTCACATGACTTCAGAATCACACTAATCATCCACAGATGAATCATTTTTGATACCAATAAAATTTTTGTTAGGTGGGATAAGTATAAAAGTCTTGAACTTAAGAAAGAAATTTGTGATCATAATAAATTTGAGATTCTTAGTGAAGAATTAGGAAATGGAGAACTTTTAGTATAATTGAAAAAGTTTATTAATACCTCTAATTCCATTGCTAAGTATTTATCAATTACATCAGTAAGAGAAATCAGATATGGCTGGAAAATCAATCAAGACTAAGACTTATAAGTATAATAAATTTGAAAAAACTAGAGGCCACCTGAAGCTCAACTTTAAGTATCCTGAATATAGCATTGGTTTCTGATGAGCATTTCATACTAGATGTGGATATAAATTCGATGTTCATGCTTCCAAAGCTGCCAATATGACTGAAGACAACTATCCAGAACGCTGTCCTTGTTGTTAGTGAGAAAATAGTAATCCTCGATTGGAACATTGGTTTTCTAAATGCTATCTTTTCAGTGAATTTCGAAAGAAATATTTTAAGGATATTGAAATTCTTTATTAAAAAATTTTTTTGTAATTTTCAAATATTGTCTGATATCAAATAGTAATGTAAACACTATTGTCACAGATATGAATAATACAGAATCAAGTACTGATTCTGTTATTAGTAACGAAGGGTGTAATATTAATAATAATAACAATAGAAATAATATTTTTAATAATAGAAATATTATAGTAATACGCGCAAACTAATCAGGAGCGCCAAGGCTGAAAATGCAAGAAAGGCAGGCTAGCAGGGCCAATGCGTTTGAGGGAGAAGATCTTAATTTATTTCAGATAGTCAATTCAAACTCTAATCCGTATAAAGAATTCTCTTTAAAAAAAAAAAACTTTTAATCTTGGAGGTGAGGTTCGTCGCATATGAATTTTTTTTTTTTTTGAATTTATTTACACCACTTTATTTTGAATATTACATTTATTTATCTTTACTATTCTAAATATTATTATGTTTCAAATTGGACAAATAATATTTATTCTTTTTTATTAATTATATGTTTCTTTATAAAAAAATATTCATATAAATAAATATAGTTAAAGTTCATAATAATTGCGGCTGCAAAAACAAAAACAAAACAAAAAAAAAAAAAATACTTTATATTTATTAATTCAATTATTTATTCAATAAATGATAAAAAAAGAAAAATTATTAAAAGAAATTTAAAAAGCATAATAATATTTGCTAAATATATGAATTAATAATAGATTAGAAGGATACGTATAAAAAACATTTTAAATTTGTTATAATATATTTAATACATAATACATAATAAATAACAAATAAAATAATAGTAAAAATTAAAAAATTAAATAATATATAAAAATAAAAACTTTATAATAAATAATTTTATAGTAAATAATAAATAATTTATAACAAATAACAAATAACCAATGACAAATAACAATTAATAATAAATAAGTAATAAATAATATACAATAAATAATTATAATGAATATAATATTTTATATGAATATTTATTTAATTTTTTAATTATAACTTATTAGTTTAACATTTGTTTTGTATATATAAAAATAAAAGAGTTAAAATAGAATATTAAAATGTCTAATATTTGTTTTAAATGCCTGAAGTATTAAAATATTAAAAAATTAAAAAGATATATATATATATTGTTAAATATTAAAATAAAATAAAATAAAAAGCGGTTAGGAACATCTACCGTTAATAAAAATAAAATAATTAATAATTAATAAAAGATTAAAA
Organism: Neocallimastix lanati (nom. inval.); assembly: GCA_016946835.1. Classification (NCBI taxonomy): domain Eukaryota; kingdom Fungi; phylum Neocallimastigomycota; class Neocallimastigomycetes; order Neocallimastigales; family Neocallimastigaceae; genus Neocallimastix; species Neocallimastix lanati (nom. inval.). Next base: position 1,427,942 of record JACVTC010000033.1, read on the forward strand.
AGCCAAAAACATTAAAAATTAAAGAAAAATAAAAAAAAATAAAAAAAAAAAAAAAAAAATTAAAAATATATATATATATATACATAGTTGTATAAATAACATAAATTGAAGCATTAATTAAATATTAAATAATTATTATATATATTTATAAATTAATTATTTTCATTTTTTGTATTTATTTTTATTTATTTCAATTTATTTTTTTTTTATTTATTTTTAATCAAACTTCATATAATTCATAAATGTATTGTATCAAAAAAAAACTTTTTTTCATAAGAGACAATTTATTTACATTTTTATTATTTTTTTATAATTTTTTATTTTATTTTTATTTTTATTTTTTTTTATTTTTATTTTTTTTTATTTTTATTTTTATTATTATTATTTGTAATATTAATTAATGTTTCTTTTTGCTTAACTATTTTTATGTTTTCATATTGAAAAGCAAACAAAATATTCATTGTAAAAACTGTCTTTTCATACGAAATAATAATCCATTCTTTGTATAATTTGTATGCTTATATGTAGAAGAAAAGCAAATTTTTTATTTTTTTTTATAAAAATGTATTTTAATATAAATTACTAAAATAATATTATGATATAGAATGAAACTTTAAATAATAATAATAATAATAAATTAAGATATTAAGTTGAATATGATAAAGTTATTGAGATCATCATAAAGTATAAAATTATTAAATAATTAATTAAATATGAAATTATAGTAATAAAATTATAGAGGAAGCTTTTAAAATATAATTGTTGAGAAATATTAAAATAATTCTATATAAATAATTGTTTATAAGAAATTACTTTAGAGAATGAGTATAAATGAAAATATAAAATGGCTCTTAAGAAAAATGTAACTAATTAATTGTATAAATTAGATAGTAATTATAATAATTAATTAAAGATTACTTTATTAGCCTGTAAAATTAGGATTATAAATTCAATGTGATTTATTAGAATTTTAGTCAAGGTTTACCTTTAAAAGATTAGTATTATGAGAAATATTTAATAAAGACCGATTCTTTTATTTTTTTCAATTAGTTTTAAATTATTTTCCTTTTTTTTAATTTTATTTAGTATAATAGATAAAGATGGGAAACATAATCAAATTCCATCCTTCACATATAAAGATGTATAAATATGTATGAATATATATACATATATATAAATATATGATAACGGCATGGCTAAAATATATTGTGACAATTTCAAAAATTAAATACAATTTATTTAAATATATTTTAATGGATTAATATAATAAAAGATAAATAAATAATAATAATAATAATAATAATAATTAATTAAAAAATAAAAATATTTAATTTTCCATTCTGTATTAAAATTGATGAAAATTATTAAATTTAATTAAATAATATATATCATTTTCTTTTATTTAATTTTAATTATTGCCTAATAAAGTATTTTTAATTAAAAAAGATGTATTCTATATTCTATATCATATTATATATAAAATGTTTTTATATATTATATAAGAAGATAAATAAGTAGTAAAGATAATAAATAAATAAATAAATTGTTAACTTTATTCATCTTTTATATAAATAAATATATAAATAAATAAATAAATAAATAAATAAATAAATAAATAAATAAATAAATAAATAAATAAATAAATAAATAAATAAATAAATAAATAAATAAATAATAAATAAATAAATAAATAAATAAATAAATAATAAATAAATAAATAAATAAATAAATAAATAAATAAATACCTATATTAATAATAAATAATAATAAATAAAATTTTGATATGGAAAATTTAACTTGCCGTTTTTTATAATTTCTTTATTAATAATTAAATATACTTTTTTATATTATATGTTAATAATTATTTATGAAATAAATCTTATTTATAATTTTATTAATAATTTATTTATAAAATTAGAATTACTTATTATTGTTATTATATTTTATAGTTATATTAATTATCACATTTAATTAATTCCCTCCTATAACAACGATGTAAGCAAAAAGCAAACACTTTAATGAAATAATAATATTATATGAAATGGAATTTACATTTTTATTTTTTAATTAATTAAATTTATATGTTTTAGAGAATTATACAAATAGTAATTAATAATAAAAAATAAAAAAAGAATAAAAGTTTTAATAATTAAAAATTATGAATCAAAAATTAAATAATAAAAAGATTTATATGAATTTTAATGAATTAAAAAAAAAAAAAAAAAAAAAAATTAAAAAATAATCAAAACTTTATATTATATGTATATGTATAAGTTTTACAATTTAATTTTTGTTCCAGAGAAAGAAAAAAAAAGTATTTAAACCAAAAAAATTCTTCAAACTTTTTTAATTCTTCAAATCAATCATTATTTATTATCATCAGATAAAATAATAAAAAAAAAAAATTAAAAATATAAAAAGTTATAATAATTTATTTTTTTTTAAATTATTTTCTTTTCTTTGTATATATTTTATAATAAAATCAAAAAAAATTTTCTTCGATTTTATTATTATAAATATTTATTTATTTTTTTTAAATATATTATAAAAAACAAAAACTAGTTTAATTTATTTCAAAAATTATTAGAAAAAAATTTTTTTTTTTTTTCGTAATTTTTGATCGTTATATAAAAAAAATATATATATATTAACTTATTTATTATAATATTTATTTCTTAACAAAATAAAAATAAAACAAATATTTTATTATTTGTAATATAAATTGTAAATAAATTATATATTTATATAAAAAAAAAACAAATATTAAAAAAATTAAAAAATTATAATATTATTATTAAATTATCTTTTTCTTTATTTTTGTTTAAAAAAAAAAAAAAAATAAAATCTTTTATTTATAAATTATATTTATATAAAAACAAAAAAATTAATATAATAAATTTTATAAACTATTAATATACATAAATTATAAATATCATATAGAGTATAATCTCAATTATAGAAAAATAAAATAACAATAATAAAATTATAAAAAATAAATAAAAATAAAAATAAATCAATTTAAATATAAAATAAAAATTATAAATAATAATACATATATATAGATTTAAAAAATTAAAAAATATTAAAAAATAAATAACTAAAAAATGAGATTCATTACTGTTGCTAGTATTCTTTCTTTACTTGTTGTCTCTACTCATACTTATCCAATTCCATGTCATCAAGGTGAATTTGGTAGTGGTGGTTTCCAACCAAATTGGGGAAATATGGGTAAAAATAATGGTGGATGGCCAGCTCCACCTCCAGCTCCTGCTAATGTTCCAAATTGGGGTAATAAAAATAATAACAATGGTAAATGGCCAGTTCCTCCAGCTCCTCCAAAGGTCAATAATAATGACCATGGAAAATGGCCAGCTCCTCCAAAGAGTAATAATAACGACCATGGAAAATGGCCACTTCCTCCAAAGAATAATGATGATCATCATCATGGTAAATGGCCACTTCCTCCAAAGAATAATGATGATAATCATCATGGTGGCTGGCATATTCCAGGTATCCCTGGTATTCCAGGTCAACCTAAAATTCCAGGTGCTCCATCTAACCCACCATCTCCACCAACCCCACCAACCCCACCAACTACTACTTCCGATGATAATGAAATAATTGAACAAAGTGATAATGAACCAGAACAACCAGAATGTGGTCCAGATTCACCAAATGGTCCATGTGTTCCAAATCAATCAAATGAACCAGAACAACCAGAACAACCAGGCCAAGATGTGCAAGAAAAACCAGATTGTGGTCCAGATTCATCAAATGGTCCATGCGAACAAGAAGAGCAAAATGAACCAAACGAACCAGAACAACCGGGTCAAGATGAACCAGAGCAACCAAATGCACCAGAAAAACCAGATTGTGGTCCAGATTCACCAAATGGTCCATGTGAAGAAGAAATTCAAGATGAACCAGAACAACCAGAATGTGGTCCAGGTTCACCAAACGGTCCATGTGAACAAGAAGAACCAAATGAACCAAATGAACCAAATGAACCAGAACAACCAGAACAACCAGAACAACCAAATGAATCAGAAAAACCAGATTGTGGTCCAGATTCTCCAAATGGTCCATGCGAAGAAGAAGGTCAAGATGAACCAGTACCAGAATGTGGTCCAGGTTCACCAAATGGTCCATGTGAACAAGAAGAACCAAATGAACCATATGAACCAAATGAACCAGAACAACCAGAAAAACCAAATGAATCAGAAAAACAAGATTGTGGTCCAGATTCTCCAAATGGTCCATGCGAAGAAGAAGGTCAAGATGAACCAGTACCAGAATGTGGTCCAGGTTCACCAAATGGTCCATGTGAACAAGAAGAACAACAATATGATGAACCAGAAGTTCCAATTGAAGAAAGTGGAAATGGTAATAATGTAGAATGTGGTCCAGATTCTCCAAATGGTCCATGTGAACCAGAACAACAAGAAGAACCAGACCAACCAGCCTGTGATCCAACTACTGATCCAAATTGTATCACTGATGATTCATTTGAAAATGAAGAAGAACCATCTGTAATTTCTGATGATGAAAATGAAGAACAAAATACTGAAAGTGGTGAAGGTGTTTCTGTTGTTGATGATGGAGAAAATATTCCATTGGTTGATGAAGAAGTAAATGAAAGTAGCACTAACAATGAAGAAGCAGAACCAACTGAAAATTCTGATGATGAAATTACTGGTGATGCAGACACTGCTGATGTTGCTAGTGCTGACAATGAAGTTGATAATACTGGTGATAACAGTATTGTTAATGAAAATGAAGAAATTAACATTACTGATGACAGTATCAATGATGAAATAGAAAACATTGGCGATAATAACAATGTTAATGAAAATGAAGAAATTAACACTACTGATGAAAGTATAAATGAAGAAATTGAAAATGCTGGTGATAATAACATTGTTAGCGATGAAACTGAAAATGCTGGTGACCATGACAGTATCAATGAAGATGAATCAATAGAAGCTGTTGTCACTGTTGCCAGTGAAGAAGAAGATGAAGAAGTTGCTGCTGTTGATGATACTAACTTAAATATTGATGATAATAATAATGATGATGATTCTAATGATGAAGAAGTAGTTGTCGATGACAGTAACATTATTCTTGATGATGCCAATGATGAATCTGATTATGAATAAATTTAAATATTATTAAAAATAAAAATAGAAAAAAAAAGATTAAAATAAATATTAATTTATATAAATATTAAAAAAAAATAACAATGATAAATCAAAAAAAAAAAAAAAAAAAAAAAATCAAATAACAATTATGAATTAAAAAAAAAAATATGAATATATAAATATATAAAATACAATTATTAATATATCAATATATCAATAATTTAAAAAATTAAATACTACAAATATAATAATAATAATAATAATAATAAAATAATTATAACTTATATATAATATCAAATATTAAAAATATAACTTATAAATTATTTATGAAAATATTAGTATATTATATACATATACATATATAATAGAAGATTTTATATTTCAACTGATTAAATATAAAATTGTTTAAATATATTATTAATTAAAATTAATTATTATAAATATAATAATAAATTTATAATAATTAACAATATTAATATTAAAAAAAAAAAAAAATAAAATAATTATTAATATTGTTTAATAATTATAAATTAAATTATATTATTGCTATTAAATAATACCAATAATATAATTGTAAATAAAATATATAAAAAAAAAAATAAAAATAAATATAATTAAAAATAAATAAAAAAAATCATTACTAATAATAATTAAAAAAAAAAAATGTAATGATAAATACAAAATAACATTCATTCAAAAGAAATCTATAATGGTCCATTCTTTTATTTATTAAAAGTGATTTTGTGTTGATATATATTTTTTTTTTTACTTTTAATTTATTAATTATTATTATACATATATTTATATATATATTTAATAATAACTAATGAAAATTTCGATTTAGAAGGAGAAGTAAAGTTTATTATTATTATTATTATTATTATTATTATTATTATTATTATTATTATTATTATTATTATTATTATTATTATTATTATTATTATTATTATTATTATTAATAGTTTTAGTAATATTAGTAATAGTTTTAGAAATAGTTTTATTAGTAATGTTAGTAATAGTACTGAAAATAATGTGTATGTTGATTCTAGTGTGTGTGAAAAAGTGTTTAATTTCCTTCTTGGAGGTCGAAGTATTTATAACAGTACAAGGGATTGGAAGGATCTATTTAAGTGCCAGATGAAATCAGGTGCTTATTCTGATACTCCATTCTTAGTGGTTACTGCGGCACTTCTTCAATCGATTATACCTATTGCTATTGGCCAGCAATATTCTTTGTTCAATAGGTTCAAATCGAATCGTACTACTACCAAGAATGTCAATGCTGAAGAAACAGTAAGACAGGCCAGCAGGGCTAGCGCAACCAATGAAGATCATAATTTTGTATCTTAAAATTATAATTAACATTGCGAAGTCAAAATTAATTATTATACTTCAGTATAATAATGCTTTTGTGAAGTCTTACAAATATTAATTAAATGAAACTAAAATATATTATACCATTATTTTATTTTATTTTGTGTTTTATTTTTTGTTTATTTTTTTATCTTTTTTTTTTTTTTTATTATTTTATTACATGTATTTTTTTAAATATTTAATTAATAAAGAAGAAACAAGTTTGCTTCCGTTAAAAAAAAAAAAAAAAAGAAGGAGAAGTAAAGTTTATTATAATTATTATAATTATTATTATTATATTATTATTATTATTATTATTATTATTTTATAGTCATTATTAATCAAAATAAAAAAATAATCTAAAATTTCATTTTATTTTAGTTCAATTCTTTACTATCTACCGTTCCTAGGATCAAATAAAAAAAAAAAAAAAAAAAAAAAAAAAAAAAAAAATTGAAAAAGTCTTCTTGTGTCGTTTTTCATTTAGTTATAAATATCTCTACAATTTCGCATTATTCCTAGTTAAAAAAAAAAAAAGGCACGTAAAATAAATATTACATTATTACAATAATAAACTCCATTTTGGAGAAATACCGAAGTTTTATTGAGAAAATATTTTCATTGTACAGGTAATCCCTCAATCGGATTAATTAAATAAAAAAAAAATTTAAATTTGTCTTTTAAAAAAATTTATTCAGGAAAAGGAATTGCCTAAATCAGGTGTATTAATTACAGTTTTTTTGTAATTCTGATGATAATTGATGGTTATCCTTTCTTAAGTGGCTTCTAGTACGAAGAGAGATAACTGGAATATTGGAAGACTTTAGAAAGTGAATTTGACGTTTTATATTGTTTTAAACTGGATATGTAGTAACATTGGAATTGTATAATTAATAATATCATGTAGTTTCTACATTCTACATATTATCATTATAATGAATCTATTGTACTTTTTACTTTAGCATTATTTTGTATATGTATTTTTGTATAGTATTATTTAAACTCTCATGTGGCTATTATAAAATGGAAATATAGGAGATTGATTCACTCTAAAGCTTATGTTTAAGATATAATTTAACGGATGGAATCTTTTTATAGTCTTTCACTACTAACATTTTATTTACATCTACATTTTAGTTAATATATGATAATTCAACAGAAAATTTTAACGTTATACAGAGCTTTATTAATTGAAAAAAAAAAAACAATAATTCAAAAGATAAAAAGAAAAGATTATTCATTATAATACAAGTAGTTAATTTTATTAAATATTTATCAGTTACTACACAGAGAACTAAGAAAAAATTTCAAATTATTTTAATTATTTTATATATATATTTTTTTAATTTTTCAATATTTATTTTTTTATATTTTTTATTTTATATCTATATTCCTTAATTTTTAGTATTTTAGTTTATATTAGTTTCATTTTTATCGATTTATAATTAATTGTTCATTATGGAAAAGATATTTAAATGGGGTTCTCACTGTTATGTAACATCTACTGACAACATAAGGTTGATTTTTATCCGCGGTATATACTCAGGGACCAATGCTGAAATGAAGGAATTTATTCATTTTATATCCAAATATTTCAAGAATAATACTTTGCAAGTAAAAAAATTTACTAAATTCAATGAAAGTTTATTCAGGAGTAAAGTCTATACTCAAAATTTCATACATTCAAACTTTGAAGAAATATTTGAAAAAAACAATATCAAGAGTTAAAATTTCATATTGTAGATGTTCCATATGGGAAATCAAAATTGTTTCTTTTCATCATTTAAAACAAAAATTTAATATCTAATAAAACATCCAATAATACAAACTTAGCAAATCTCAGTTCGACTAATTTAGAAAATGTTATAAATGCCAATCATGAACTCAATGCTACCAATATACCTAATTTTATTTTTCAAAATCCAATTTTACATTCAAACACAGAAAAATTTTCTTTTTGTCTTATTTGGAATACCAAAGGATGGAATTTTGTGAAAAGAGATAGTATTGAGTACTTCAATACAATTTTAAAACCATTATTTCTATGTTTTCAGGAAACAGGTAATGGTACCAATGATACTAGAAATCCATATAAAATAACACCTCCTAATTACAAATATTTACAAAAAAGAATAGATCCAAATACGCCAGATTGCAGAGATTTATATCTTGGATATCATGTATCATGTCAAGTAGTACTTTCTGTACTCATCTTATTTCTGTAATAACAGATATTTTATGGAGTCACTCTAAGTATTCAGTAGGTAATATCTATATCCCCACAAAGAAACATTCATTACATGTCTGATATGCATTCTCTGAAGTTTTTACATGGTTTCATAATCACACTAATCATCCATCTATTCTTCTTTGAGATGTTAACTTGAGCACCTCAGATTTACAAGATAAATTAACCAACAGTAACCTTGGAAATTGGTTTATTCTTCTTGTTAACAGTTTACCTATTTCATGGACTAGTGGTAGATATTCATCAGATACCGATCATACGTTAGTCAACTCAAATATGCTGGATAAATTATCCAATGCTTATTTTGTTGACTTTCCTTTTTATTTCAAGAAAACTGCCACAGATGAATCATTTTTGTTACCAAAAGAAATTGTTGTTAGGTAGGATAGGTATAAATGACTTAAACCCAAGAAAGAAATTTGTGATCAAAATAAATTTGTGATTCTTAGTGAAGAATTAGGAAATGGAGAACTTTCAGTAGATTATATAATTGAAAAGATAACTAACACTACTAATTCCATTGCTAAGAATTTATCGATTATATCGGCAATAGAAATCAGATAAGCGATGTTTAGAATGTCCCGCAAAATTTATTGCTTTCAAAAGGTAAATCATATAAAATTTAAACAAATTAAGGGTTATAAATTTGCATGTGATTCCAATGAATTTACTAAAATTGTTGACTCTTATAACAGACTTTGTGAATCAATTCATAAAAAATGTAACGAATTTAGGAAAAAAAGAATAATTTATATTGGACTAAGATTGGATGTTCGTAAGGTATTAAAAATAATAGTAAGAAAACATGGAAATAGGTAAAAAAGAAAAAAAAAAATAAATAATCAATTTCTTATGGTCTCTCATCATCCTATTAAAAATAATAATTATGAACTAGTTTCTTCTAAAGATGAATAATTAAAAGCTTGGCATTCTTATTATAAATTCTTACGGTCATATTCTCCAGATCATAGTCTTTCTAAAGATATCTGGAAAGATTCTAATGCACGGAAATCCAAGGCAACAAGAATGAGATATTAACCAAGGTATTAGTGATGAAGAAATTAACGAAGCAATCTCATCTACCCCTAATTTTAAAGCTTGTGGTCCTGATGGTATTCCAATGGAATTCTTCAAAGCTTTGATTCCTGGTAAAAATGACTCAAAAAAATTTAGTGAAAATAATAGTAATATTTTATCTGGTTTTAAATGTCTCAAGGCCTTAATCAATCATATTTGGAATGGTGATTTCCCAAAATCATGGAATAACACATCGATAATTTCTATTCACAAAAAGGAGGAGGCGATCCATCAGATTGTAATAACTTTTGTGGTATATCTCTCTTTTAAATAATGGATTAAAAATTATAGCAAAAATCATAGCTAATAGAATCTCTAAATATGGAATAGATGAAGGATTTATAAGACCTGAACAATATGGATTTCGAAACCGATTAAGAATTATATGTCAAAGACGAAAATTTGGAAATAAGGATACTTACCTTGCTTTTTTGGACCTTAAAAAGGCTTATGACTCAGTTCCCCAGTTCCCATATATAATGTATTAATGAAAATTCATCATTAAGGTATTAGAGGTAAGTGCTATAAATTTATTAAAAACCTATACTTATATTGCTATTCTTTTTACATTCTTGCACATACAATCCATCCTCTAAAGAACTAATATTTTCTAATTTGTAATTTAAACATTTACTATCATATGCCTAAATAATAGAAATATATTTTCCTTTACCACTGGATTTAAAATACCATTGATTTAAATTATTTTTGACGCATTTATAATTAGTTTTAATTATTTCATTACCCGCATTAGTAATTTTACGTTGAAGACATGGTATTGCATTATTGCCGTTTCTTTTGAATATATTTTCGATAATATCAAAAATAGTTTCGACTGGAGCTAGTGATATAAAATATTTAACATCAGTCCATGCAAATTGAAACCAATTATCCACTTCTGCTTTATTATTTTGGAATTCTGTTTTATTAGGATCATTACTTTGATATATTGCTCTTATACTATCTGTATTAGGATAATCCATAATAAACCAATAATTACGAATTTTTTCAGGATTTTTAATAATATATTCAGTTAATCTATTATTTACATAATTTGCAGATTGTTCTATACTAGCATCAAATATATCATTTAATATAGTAGCGGCATTACTCGTATCCATTTCTGCCATATTCATAAAATTAATAGTACTTTTATAATCATATTTATTATTGCATAATTGAACATTATTATCAAACATATCTACAGTAATTCTCCATTTTTCCGTTGCATCTAAATTATAATTATCTTGAATACGAATATCTAGATCATTGAATCTAGGACAACATGAACTATGAGGATAATTTCTGCATTCTCCCATATTAGGTATTTCTACTAGAGTTCCTAAGTTTCTTTCATCTGAAATTTGAATTTTTTTACGAGATAATACTACAATTTTACCTTTCACTTCTTGAAGTAAAGGAATTTTATCTTTCTTATAAAAGAAATCGGAGTAGAGCTTGGTATCTGTAATTTTGTTTTGGTTTAATAATGTAGCCTTTTCAATTATTTTACCCAGAGATTTTTGGATTTTTTCAGATTTTATATTATCATCTTTAATAGCAATAATAATTGTTTCTTGATCATGTTTAGTTAAGAAGTTAATACATATATCAAATACATCTGATAATTTAAGTGCTCTAGCAACGTCATTTTTTATATCTACACATGTAATAATATCATGAACTACATATAATTGATTTATATCTTCTTCGCTAGTTTTTTCATTAGTACCGAGTCTTATGTCAAGATACCTAATTCCATGTTCTAATTGTTCTTCAATAGTCCAATCTTGTGTTTTGGAAAATGCTTTATATAAACCCATTTGAGTTCCTATACCGCTAGGGACAACATATTCCAACAAAGAATTTAGGATTTTATTATTTAGTAATTGACTTATATAATATGTTCCACTATCATGAGTACCTGGAATATTTATATTTTGGAGCGATAATTTATCTGATAAAACGCTCATCCAATTAGCATCAATGTCATCACGTGCATTGATAAATATTATCGTAATAGTAATAAAATAAAATATAAATAATATTTTTTTCATATTGATATATTAACTGATATTTTTTTTTTTTTTTTTATATTTTATGATAAAAATCATTTTATAAAAATTGTTAATATAAATAAAATGATTATTTAATGATGTTTAATACAAAAAATAATATTTTTTTAATACAAATTAATATGTATTTTAATGTATGCATAATAATATATTTTTTTTACTATTCATTTTTCTTATGAATTAAGTAAAAAAGAAGTATTAAATATCAAAGATAAATTAGAAGTTAGTTATTATTGTATAAATGACAATTGTGTTGAAGCAAATGACTATATTTCATATGTTGAATTTATTAACAATGATGGAAATAAAACAAAATATATAACTTATACTTGCACATATGAAAAAATTAATTCAAAACATTGTGTTGATTTTTTAGGTACACATAATACTACAAAATATTGTACAATATGTAAAAATAATAATGAATGTTTATCTAAAAAATGTGTATATAACCATTGCATGTTTAATGATGACAATCCAATAACACATTGTGAGGATATATATTTAGGTCATCGTAGAGCGTATATGCATTGTGGCAAAGCTTATGGAGAAAAATGTAATAATGATAATGAATGTTCATCAAAAGTATGTTATGAAAACAGTTGTCAAATAAATCACAAAGGTCCCAGTGACTCTGAAGGTTCGGGGTTAATCATAAAAATTTATATGATCGGTGGAGTTATATTTATATTATTATTATTATTAGTATTATATTTTAAATCAAATAAAAAAAATAATAATAAATAGATGAATACTATTTTTAAAAATTCATAATTTTATATTATTTATAATTTATTTTTTTTGTAAAACATCTAAAGCGTTAGGTAATAATATATATTTCATTATTAATAGTTGTATTTATTATTTTGAATAATTTTTTCAGGAATTATATTTCCAATAATAATATTGCTTTTTCAATTCTAAAAGAAATTTCCAAAATAAAAATACCATTTGTTATATAAATATTCAAGTTTTTGAATTTAGAAATGTGTTAAACAATATTCGTTTGAGTTAGAGTACTTCTCTATAGATTTAGTTTAGTTAGTGTAGTTATAAACGAATAGTCGCAATGTAATTGGAATATTATTATATGCATAAGTAGGAATTCTCCTTCAGGGTATATTTGATAGTTAATGTTATTATCAAAACCTTTTATATTAAAATCACAATTAGATATTCCATTTGACCAATATATTTTTGAAATTTCTTATATTTAATAAACTTATTATTATATTTTGTAATTTATATATTTAAATTTTTCAATTTTTAAATCGTAATATTTTATTAATTATATATAATATTTAAATAATATTATATATTTTTGTTATATACAGGCATGGTATACTGATTGTTGTATACTAGTTATGTAATATGCAGATATTTAAAATATTATTAACATATGCTAAATCATTTATTTATGCTATAGTTATATTATGGAATATAAATATTTAAAATACTATATCTATACTCGCATATTAATTTGCGGATTATTATAATAGTAAAGGCTATTCCTGCAAAATATATATAGTGTAAAATTTTTATAGATTCAGTATATTTAAATAAATGTATAATAAAATATGAGAATAAATAAAATAACAATATTTTATCTTTTAAAATAATAATTTCTCAATAATTGCGGCTGTGAAATAATATATGAATATCACAATTTTTTTCTCTTGGTTTTTTTTTTTTTTTTTTTTTTTTTTTCTAAATTGGACGAACTAGATAGAATTTCAAATTTGATTTGAAATTTTTTATCAAAAGAAAATTAATATATCAGAAGATTACTCAACATGTTGCTCTTATTGCATAAGAATAACAGCATACCTCGTTTAACACATTAGGTAATTTTATGTCCTAAACTTGAAGAATTAGGTAATAATTCATTCCATTTATTGATGAAATTTTTTATCAATTTTTTTTCTTTCATTGTTCATGAGAAATCATTGAACATTCCTGATGAATAAGGAGGAAGATTTTTAAAAATAATATAGATTAATCTTTAAGAAGTATAATTTCTTTTTGGCGGAAGTATTTGAAATATTAAAAATTAGTTTCGAGGGATGAGGGAGAATAAAAAGGTAATTTATTAATAATTTTTTTTTTTCAATTACCTTCAAGAGAGAGTTTTTCTTTTTCAATTTCTTATTTTGTGGAAATTAACGAATACACTACTAATGTTATGCGCTATTTAAATTAGAAAAAATTTTTTTTTATTTAATGATCGATGTATATACCAATAGACCTACCATTATGTTAATAGCATCTACAGTCAAAATGATAAGATAAAAAAAACAAAAAAAATTCTAATACTAGATTCTAAATAATAATATTAATCCACTAGAGGTTAATGGCTGAATGAGAAGAATTAGAGGCCCAGAGGACCTTTCATTCTCGAAACCCAATTAGTACTATTATTTTTCTTAAAAATAAATAATTTTATTTTTTCTTTACCTTTTTGTTTTTTTAAACTAAATTCTATTAAGGCTTTTAATTTTAAGACTACAAAATATGAAGAAATAACATTGCAATTGTTAATTATTGATCAGATATATATATAAATGGATCTTGTTTGAGAAATGAAAAATACTTTAATAATTTAAATAATAAAGTTTTTTATTTCTTGTTACTTAACAATGGAGAATTTTGATATTCATTTTCTAAGAATTTCTTTATTTAAGATAATATTTTAATGAATTTATATTTTTTTTTTTTTTAAAAAAAAAGTAAATAAATATAATTGATTTAAATATTTTGAATTGTATATAAGTTATGCTTATTTTTATTTTCTTATATACAAAACCAATCTAGGTTGAATATCATTATTTAAGTAATAATCAAATACTTAAATTTTATTAGTCCTAGTCCTAATATTTTTCTTAATTTTTTTTTATGATATATTCAGAGAGCAGAGAGGATTTAATTATTCACTCAAGTTCACAAAATATTTGGAGATTAGAAATAATATTTTTATATATTTTTTAAGCTCAATTTCTTTATTAATTCTCTTATAAAGTAAATGTTTTTCATGAGATAACTTTCTTATTGTAAGTCTTGAAAAGTTAATCTGTAGAAATTCTAACATGGATTTCACCACTTATTTATTTTATTAACCTGTTTCAAGTAATTATTATTATATTGTTTTTGAATCTAATTTACCACTGTATTTAAATTTATTAATTAAATAGGAAAATTTGTTGTGAGTATAAAAAAGAATGGTTTAATGTTTATTTCCTTATACTTGACTAAAACCATTTCACTTACTTATTAAGAGATAGCGAAGCGAAAAACTATTGGGTAATATTTTATCACAGGAAATAGTGAGATATCATTAAAAATGCTGCATATTGAAGTAAAACTAAAATAATCTTTCATTCTTTATTGTAAATTATAAAAATTAACAAAAAAAAAAAAAAAAATACTATCTCTAAATATAATTACAGAATTAAATATAGAACTGTTACTATATAATCTTATCAATGCTTATTAATTAATAAATGAATGAATGAATGAATAAATAAATAATAAATAAATAAATGAATAATAAATAAATGAATAATAAATTAATAATAAATAAATAGTAAATAAATAATAAATAAATAGTAAATGAATAAATAGTAAATGGATAAATAAATAATAAATGAATAAATAATTAATAAATATTAAAATTAATACAACTATTATTAGTTACGACTACTTTGTTAATAATAAATAATAAATAACAACTAACATACATAAAAAATTATATCATTATATTAAATATTACATAATAAATTTATTATTAATTATCATTCCTTTTTTTTTTTTTTTATTTTATTTTTTCTTTTCTCAGTAAATATCTTTTATTAAAAAGAAAATAAAGGAAACAAATTAAATGCTTTTTATTAATTAACATTTATTTCAATAAGAAAAAAAAATTTTTTTAAATTGAAACAAATATTTAATTAAAAAATCTATTAATAATAATGTTTAATATTATATAATATTTTATACATTTTTTATTATATACATTAATTAATATCTATAATTAATGTAATAAAATAAAAAATAATTAATAATGTATTAATATTTAGAAATATTTAATACATGCATTTATTTTTTATTTTTTTTTTTTTAATAATATATATTATTTATTATTTATTATTTATTATTTATTATTAATTGTTAATTATTATTTATTATTTATTATTTATTATTTATTATATATAAATTATTAAAAAAAATTTTTTTATAAAAAAAATAATATTAAAAAAAAAAAAAAAATTCTTAAAAAATATATTATATATTTTTATATATAATATTAAAATTGATCATTCATCTTATAATAATCAAAGTAAAAATCTATATAATTACTTAAAATTTCTATTGATTAAGACAGTGTAAAGACAATGAAAGAAAGATAAAAATGGCAAATTATCAATATTTATTAATAAAATTCAATAAAAAATAATTTTCAAAAAAAAAAAAAAAAAAAAAATTAAAAAGTGATATTCAGAAAAAATTGGAATCTTAGATATTATTCTATATTAAAAAAAGAAATTTATAAATTTTATATTTATAAATAAATATAAATATTAAAAGAGAGAATATATTATTATTTATAAAACTTAATATATTTAAAGATAATATATATATCTCTTTTTTTTTTTTTTTTTTTTTTTTTTTTTTTGAAGGCTTATTTGCTAAAATTTCACAATGAAATTCAAAAAATGATTCAAATAGCAAATATCATATAAATATATATATATAAGAATGAAGAGTAAAATAAAGCAACTAAAGCAAATTGTACTTAAAATATAATTTATAAATTTTATTAATGTAGAAAACATAATTTTGGATGAAATAATAGATATTATAATATACTATTTTTTTTATTAATTAATTGTATTGTAGATAATTTAAAGATTTAATAATTCAAACGAAACAAATAAGTAATATAATTAAGAATTATAATCATTAAATTTAATTTAACAAGTATATAAGTAATGAATCTTATGAAGAAAAAATAAATTTAGCCATTTTATCTGAATTTATATTTAAATTTTTATTTTATAAAATATATATAAATGAAAAGTATTATGATTAATACTAACTATTATATTTTTTTTTTATTAATAATAATAAAAATTATTATATTATATTTTTATTATTACAAAAAAAAAAAAAAAAAACATTTTTAGGTAATATTTTTTTTACATTAAAAAAAAAAAAAAAGAAAGGAAAATTTAAAAAAAAAAAAAAAATAGCTGTTTTTAATATATTAAAAATGTTAGCAACAGCAAACCAAAAAAAAGGAGAAGGAATTTCAAGCTATTATGAAAGTAAAATTAATAACTTAAAGGTATGATAAAATTTAGTTTTTTTTTTTTTTTTTACTTTAATATTTTATGAAATGTATAAATTAATCTTTATTATAATGATTATTATTATTATCAATACTATAATTCTTGTTATAATATCAATAATATTTTAAAATATATATATATATAATATCATATATTTTAATAAATAAATTATTAATTACTTTATTATAATCTTACTATAATATATAAAATATAATAAAAAAAATAAAAAATTATATATATATTTATATTTTTATATAATTCATATAAATATTTTTATTGATTAAAAAATAATAATAATTGATTATCAATAAATTATTTAATGTAAAACTTTTTTTTTTTTTTTTTTTAAAAAAAAAGCTGGTTATTAATGATCGTACTCAAAATCTACGGCGTTTAGAGGCCCAAAGAAATCAACTTAACGCTCAGGTTCGTTTATTAAGAGAAGAACTTAAGCTTCTACAAGAATCTGGTTCTCATGTCGGTGAAGTCGTTAAGTTAATGGGCAAAAATAAGGTTTTAGTTAAGGTTCATCCAGAAGGAAAATATGTTGTTGATATAGATTCAAATATTGATATCACAAAGTTAACCCCAAGTACTAGAGTTGCTTTACATCATGATTCTTATAAATTACATAAAATTTTAGCAAATAAGGTAGACCCATTAGTTTCACTTATGATGGTTGAAAAAGTTCCAGATTCTACTTATGAAATGGTTGGTGGTTTAGATAAACAAATTAAAGAAATTAAGGAAGTTATTGAATTACCAGTTAAGCATCCAGAACTTTTCGATTCATTAGGTATTGCACAACCAAAGGGTGTCTTATTGTATGGTCCACCAGGTACTGGTAAGACTCTTTTAGCTCGTGCTGTTGCTCACCACACTGATTGTCGTTTCATTAGAGTTAGTGGTTCTGAATTAGTACAAAAATATATTGGTGAGGGTAGTCGTATGGTTAGAGAATTATTCGTTATGGCTAGAGAACATGCTCCTTCTATTATTTTCATGGATGAAATTGATTCTATTGGTTCTACTCGTTCTGAAAAGGGAGGAGGCGGTGACTCTGAAGTCCAACGTACTATGTTAGAACTTTTAAATCAATTGGATGGTTTCGAACCAACTCAAAATATTAAGGTTATTATGGCTACTAACCGTATTGATATTTTAGATTCTGCTTTATTAAGACCAGGTCGTATTGATAGAAAGATTGAATTCCCACCACCAAATGAAGCCGCTCGTGCTGATATTTTAAAGATTCACTCAAGAAAGATGAATTTAACTAGAGGTATTGATTTAAAGAAAATCGCTTCACAAATGAGTGGTGCCAGTGGTGCTGAAGTTAAGGTAAAAAAGAAAAAAATGATAAAAAAAATACTTTTTTTAATATTTTATATTAAATTAAATTAAATTAGATAAATATAATGATAATATAATTATGACTATTATATATATTTTGAATTAGAATATAATTATAAGTATATTAACTAAAAATATTTTTATTCTATTTTTTTAGGGTGTATGTACTGAAGCTGGTATGTATGCACTTCGTGAACGTAGAGTTCACGTTACTCAAGAAGATTTCGAAATGGCTGTATCAAAGGTAATTTTTTTTTTTTATTTTTTTAAAAAAAAAAAAATTAAAAAGAAAATTTTTATATTCTATTTATTTATTTCTCTATGAAATATTAATCTATTTAAAAATGAATCTTTTTTTTTTTTTTTTTTTTTTTTTTTTTGTTTTTTTATTTTTTTTTAAAAAAAAAAAATTAAAATAGGTCATGAAGAAGGATGATTCACAAAATATGTCATTAAAGAAATTATTCAAATAAGCATCATTCAATATGTATATTTAAAATTTTCATATCAAAGAAAAAAAAAAAACTTTAAAGAAAAAAAAATTATATAAATATATATATATTAATTAATCAAATATATATATGTAATTTAATTAAAATAAAGAAAAATAATAAAATAAAAAAAAACTCAAAATATAATAATTGAATACAACTATAACTAACAAAAAACAAAAAACAAAAAACAAAAAAATATTTTTAATAAAAATATAAATAAAAAATAAAAAAAAATAAAAAAAAAAAAAAATGAAGGATTTTATATATTATATATTTATAACTTATATAATAAGTTATAAACTATATATATATATATATAAAATTATTATTTATTTTTTTATTTATTAATTATTATTATTATTATTATTATTATTATTAAAAAAAGTTTGAAGGAAAAAGATGAATGATTAATAATAAATTAAAGAGTTTTGGAAAAGAATTTCTTGTTAATAATGAATAATTAAGAGAAAAATATTAAAATTTAATTTTTTATTTTTATTTTGTTTTATTTTTTTTTATTTTATTTTAATTTTAATTATTATTTAATAATCATAGAATAATTTTTTTTTTTATTAATAGTAATAGTTTTTTATTATAATAATAATTATTATTTAGAGTAAAGATTTTAATTGCTTTTCTCTGACTGTTATTATTTATATACTATTATTTATTGACATTAATTAAATTAAAATTATTGTTAATTATATAATTTTTTTTTTTTTTTTTTTTTTTTTTTTTTTTTTTTTTTTTTGTATGACTAATAATATTAAATGTTAATTTTTAAAATAATCTTAAATAATAATAATAATAATAATAATAATAATAAAAACATATATAGATTATAATAATAAAAACAAATATGTATAATAATATGTTCTTTTATTTTATTATTATTATTGTCATTATTTTTAAAAATAATACCGGGTATTGTGTAATGGTAAATACTTTAAATATCCATTACATTTATTTATTTATATTTATTTTATTATATTTTAATATAAAATCCTCTTTTATTCTTATTATTCTTATTATTAATATATATATATATATATATATATATTTTTTTTTTTAATTTTTTTAAATACATTTAAATTAATCAAATTAATTTATCCTCTGAAATTAAAAAAAAATTTTAAATAAATAAATTAATAAAATAAACAAAATAATAAATAAATTATTATTATTATTTATATATAAAAGATATATATATATGAAATTTGAAATATGATATTTTTTTTTTTTTGTTTTTTTTGTTTTATTTTACTTTATTTATCATTCAACTATTTACATTATTTTATGTGTGTTATCATTACCATTATTATTATTATTATTAAATAAATAAATAAATAAATAAAAAAAGATATTTATATAAAACAATTGTTATTTTTTTTTATAAAAAAAAAAAAACATTTCACTTTTCGATTTGTTTTAAATATAATAAAAAAAATTAATGATTATAAAGAAAAAAAAATATTATTTACAAAAATAAATTATATACTATATAAAATAAAATATTAAAATAAAATAAAGTAGATTATTAATTAAAAAAAAAATAATAATTAAAAAATAAATAAAAATGAAAATTAATAAATTAAATATCCATAATAAATAAATGAATAAATAAATAAATAAATATTTATATATAAATTATTCAAAAGATAAGTAAAATGAAATAGAAAAAAAAAAAAAAATTAATATTTATAAAAAAAAAAAAAGAAAGATAATATATGATGATGGTGCTAATTTTTTTTAATAAATAAATGATAACATGATAACATATATAAAATATAAATAAATAAAATATGAATTGTATAAATAATAAAAAAAAATAACAATAAATTAAAATAAAAATAAAAAAATAAAATTATGAATTTATACAATACATATTATATTATTTATTTATTTATTTTTTTTTCTTCTTTCCTTTATTTTTTTTTTTTTTTTTTTAAAAAAAAAAAAAAAAAACAAGAAATTTTCTTTCAAATTACCAACGTCCAGTAGCGTATGTTATTTGAAGTCTTTTAATTTCATCTCTGATAAATGGATGTTTTATTACCTATTTTATTACATTTTATTCATTAAAAAAATTAAATTATGATTTTTAGTATATTATTTATTATGTTAAAAGTTTTATTTATTTATTTATTTATTTTAATATATAATATATTTAGTAGAGTAAAAACATATATATATACTTTTTTTTTTTTTTTTTTTTTTTTATAATTTACCTCATTTATTGTAATTCTTTCATCTTCATCATAAGTTAATAATTTCTTTATTAAATCACGACATTCTTTATGATTAAAAATATATATAAATATCGTATATAAATAGTAGGGAAAAAATATCATAAGTTATTTTCAATAAAAGTTATTATATATAATAAATTTATTATTAAAATAATTTAAATTAAATAATAATAATAATAATAATAATAATAATAGTAAATAATAATAATAAATAATAATAATAACATTAATAATAAATTTAATTAGAAAATAATTTTTTTTTTTTAATTATAAAAAAAAAAATAAAAAAAGTTTAAATACAGGTATTTAAACTTTTTTTACCTGGATCAATCTTTGATGGGAAAATATATTTTCCTTCCATAATTTCATCTTTATTTTGGAAAGGATTCTCACCAAATACTATGGTAAATAATAATACACCCAATGACCTTTTTTTTTGGTTTTTTATATATATATTATATTTATTTTATATTATTATTATTTTTTTAAAAGATATTATATTATTAAATAAATCAAATTTTATAAATTAATAAATATACTATATATATATTTATTTTATAATCTTTACCATATTTCAGCTTCTGGTCCACGATAGGCCTTCTTTTTAACAATTTCTGGAGAAGCAAAATGAGTGGTTCCATTAAATCTTGTAAAGTAGTTTTCTGGACGTTTTGGTATATAGGATGCTGAACCAAAATCAATTAATTTTACATGATAGTTTTCATCAATTACAATATTCTTATTTAAATAAATAAATAAATAAATAAATAAATATTGAATTAATATTTTTTTAAAAAAAAAAATAAAAAAAAAAAGTTTCTTATTAATATTAATTAAATTTATTACTTATTATTATTTTTATTATTATTTTTATTATTATTATTATTTATCTTTTTAATATTTTTTTCATTATTGATTTTAAATGTAATTTTTTTTAATTAAATCTTACTTCATCTTTAAGATCACGATGAACAATATTTAAACTATGTAAGTAATAAATTGCTAGTACAATTTGTGCAAATATCTTTTGAGTGGTTGCCTTAGTCATTTTAGTGTCTAAATTTTTATTTTATTTTTAAATTTAAATATAATTTTTTAAATATTTATATTCAAATTTAAATATATATAATATATATATATATATATTTAATTAATTATAAGAATTATTTATTAAAAAAATTATCATTTTTTTTTTATATAAATTCAAATAAACATTAAAAGAGAGATACTTACGTGCATCTTTTTTATTAATAAAATGAAAAAAAATTGTATTTGATTATTTTTTTTTGTTTAGTTGTTTTTAAAGTTAATATTTTAATAAATATAAAAGTAAAAAAAATTATATATCATATTTTATATATATATTTAAATAATTAATTAGTTTTATTTTATGTTAAATGATTTAATATATATATAAATTTTAATTTAATATTTTTTTTATTTAATTTATATATATATATATTATTATTATTTTTTTTTAATTCTATATTTAACTTACCAATGCATTCAAATAAATCACAGGATGTTCTTTTACGTATAACTCTTTCTTGACCTGTCTTAAGTTCATCTGGTTTTTGTTGTTTTGCTAATCTTAAACCTGGATTCTTTATTGGATTTAATAATGGATTGCTGGCATCCCACTCGGTTCCATGAAGTTCAGTAATTAATAATATATAATCTTCTTCATTAATATACTCCACAAAATTTATAATATTTGGATGACTTACACTATTTAGTATAGCAATTTCTTGTGGAACACGTCCAATATGTGGATCATCAATCCATGAATCATCTGGAATTTTTGATTTAGATATGAATTTAATAGCAACCTATGAATATAATTTAAATTTAATAATTATTAATTATTAATTATTAATTATTAATTATAAATTATTAATTATTAATTGTTAATTATTAATTATAAATTATTAATTATTAATTATTAATTATTAATTATAAATTATTAATTATTAATTATTAATTATTAATATTATTATTATTATTAATATTATTATTATTATTATTATTATTATTATTATTATTATTATTATTATTATTATTATGAAAGAGAATATGTTATTAAATATGCTTTATTATAAAAAAAATTGTTTTTTTATTATTCTAATATAAAGAATACTGGATTATTATTATTATTATTATTATTATTATTATTATTATTATTATTATTATTATTATGAAAGAGCATATGTTATTAAATATGCTTTATTATAAAAAAAATTGTTTTTTTATTATTCTAATATAAAGAATACTGGATTATTATTATTATTATTATTATTACTGTTATTATCATTATTATATGTATTCCTTTTTATATATATGTTTATTCTATTTTATTATGTTTTATTTTTTATGGAAATTAAATTATTATTATTATTATTATTATTATTATTATTATTTTACCTCTGTAGAATCTGAAATACGAATAGCAGTTAAAACAAAACCAAAGGCTCCATCACCTAATAGATCACCAATAATATAATGTTTTGTAAAGTATTTTGATAAATGAATTTTCCCACTCATTAAAGCTTGAATTTCTTTTTGACGACGACTTCTTTCTTCTTCTTCAGAATTGGCCTTTTCTTGTTCTTGTTGAAGTTGACTTTGTTGTTTAGCTTCATTTGACTTTTTGAAATTCTTATTTAATTCTTCATAGGAATGATTAGAGGTATTATTTGAAGAATTGGAATCCAAAGAAGACATAGAAGCTTTTGGGGATATACTTAAGGATGTTGTAGCATTAATTAAAGTGGAAGAAGAAGTAGAATTACTATTATAATTATTGTCTTGATCATTATAGTGACTATTTAATAATTTTGGTTTGCTTTTATAACTGCTACTATAATTATTTAAATTATTGCCTTTAACTATGCTATAGTAATTATCTAAATTGAAATTATTCATACTATTCTTATTCATTAGATATTTATAATTATATGGTGTTTTTTTCGCTCTATCCATAAAATCATTACTATGTGATCTATATTTAGCCAAAGTAGCTGCTGGTGGTCTTAGTGAATAATGTTGATTATAATTATTAGGGTCATTATTTCTATTTTTATTATTATAGTTTGAATTATGATTTATATTGTTATTATTATTGTTGTTGTTATTGCTTCCAGCATTACTGTTATTATTTTGATAATGATTTGAATAATTATGACTATTATTCATGCTACTGTTATTAGTAGAATAATTATTATTGACATTCAAGGTATTATTACTATTGGCTTTTGAAATTTGTATTTTTTCATTGCTATAAGATTTATTATTTTCCATATTATAATATGGTTTTCTTTTCTTAACTTCATCCATACGTTTTGATTTACTATAGGAAGAACTTTTATTATTATTACTACTTGATTTAACATTCTCATGGGAAACTTTATTAAAGGATTCATTATATTTATCTTTTATGTCTTGGTAGCTGATAGCATTACCATAAATTTTATTGTGTTCATTACTTGACTTTGAATCTTTTGAATTTTTATATTGTTTTTTTGATGTATTTCTCATAATATCAATTTTCTTTGATGATGATTTTTTCATAGAATTGGAATAATATTGGTTTATATTGTTATTATTTATATTTTTTTCCTGTAAATATAATATATGCATAGTATTGTCAAGATAATTATTTATTAATTTATAAAAAAATTATAAATAATAATTAAAATTAAAATATGAATATATATAATTATATTTTTTATTGTTAATATAAAAATTTTATTTATTTATTTATTTTTTTTTTTTAAAAAAAAATAAAAAAATAAAAAAAAAATAGTAAAAAAAAATTTTGTATATGAAAAATCTTACAGGTGCATATATCGCTGCAGCAGCAGCTCCAGAAGAAGTATTATGATTGGAATTATAGGACCTTAAATTCATTGTCAATGATCTTAAATTACAGTCATTCTTTGATTTTGATTTAACCTTTTTATTTCATAATAAAATATAATTTTAATAAGAAAGGAGAAGAAGAAAAGATTAAAAATAAAAAAAAAAAAATTAATCATATATTTTTTATATTACTAGATATTTATCATAATATATATATATATATTCATATACATATTATAAATTAAAGGTAATAGTTTACCTTTGATTTAATTTTATTTTGACTTTGATTTTGATTCTTTTTCTTATTTATATTTTGATTGAGGCGAGATAATACATTCAAGGAACTCTTTATTTTTTTTTCATTAACTTTATGGGTAACTATATTTTCCTTTTTCACTTCAATATTATTATTATTATTTTTCACTTGACCATTATTATTAGAATATTCTGTATCTGAAGAGGAGGATGAAGAATCTAATTGATTATTATTCTTTTCATCATTACTACTGTTTAAGTTCACCTTATCAGCAATTTCATTGGTTATAGAATTAAATAAAGCGATTCCAGATTCAGAAACTGAATTGGTAGATTGCATATTAGATAGGGAAGAAGTTTCAGATATATTTTCTTCTTTATTTTCCTTTTTATTGGGATTATAAGATACCGACATAGATGAAAGGGATGAAAGTTCTGATAAGGTGGAAGAAGAGGTTTGATGTAAATTAACGGAAGAAGAATCTTGCATAATTGAAGATCCAGAATATTCTTGATAAATATCATCAATATCAGATATGTTTTCATCTTTATATATATATATGTATATGTTGAGTGTAAACGTGAATGAATGATAGTACATATATAGAGTAAAATATTATTAATTTAATAGATATAATATTGATATTTCATATAACAAATTTAATTATAAAACAAAGTAATTATTAATAAAAAATATGAAAAATCAATATATATATATATATATAATAAATATATGGATAGAAAAATAGATTAATTGTTTAATAAATAAATAAATAAATAAATAAATATTAAAAATAAAAAATAGATAATAATAAATAATGTATAGATAATATATATAATAAAAAAAGTTTTAAATATAATAAAATATTAAAATTTTGATAAATTACTCATATTATAATCCTCCTCTTGAATTAATGTATAATCTGATTTTAATCTAAAGTCTGTATTTTCCAGTGAATTTGAAGGCGATAGAGCAAACATATTTTTACTATTATCATCGATACCTTTGATTGTCAAGAAACCACTTCCGTTCGTACTACTGATAAAACGTTGATTTTTGGAAGCATTGGAGAAATAATTTGAGCTTATCTTCTTTTCAATCTTTTTAGGAGCAATAACTTTTTCATTGGTGAGACAATCCTTTGGAGATGCAATTTTTTCATTGATACGATTATTATTATGATGATTATTTGATTTTGATTCTCTTCTTAATCCAGGTATTAAATTAGTTAACCAATTTGATCTGCTATTTTTTGTACCTTTTTTATTTTTATTATTATTTCAATTTGTTATTAGTTAATATTTCCATGTTATGAAAAATCACATAAAAATTATTTTGATTTGAAAATTTTTGAATTTGTTTTTGTATTTTTTAATATAGATATAATAGGAAATAATATATATATTCAAATATATATATATATATATATTTAAATATTAAAAAATTATATTAATATTTAATTTTTACAGAAATTTTAAAAAAAATAATTATAAAAAATTTAAAAAAAAAAAAGCATATTATATTATTCCTTATTAAAAAATTTATCAATATTTTTTTTATACATTTATGTTATATTAAAAAAAAAAAAATTAAAAGAAAAATAAAAGTGACCATATTTAGTCAATAATTCAATATTATTTCGTGTTAAAATTATAAAATAATTTATTCGTAAACTTTTCTATCTTTCTTTTTTGTGGTAATCAAATTTTTAAATATTTTTTTATATTATATTTTTTTATATATTATTTATTTATTATTTAAATCCTGATTCTTATTAACAATAATTATAATTCTTTTACTTTGTTTTTTATGTTTTTTATGTTTTTTTTTTTTCATTTTCACTTTTATTTTTTCTTTAAATGATTATATGATTCTTGAAACTGTTAACTTTTATAATTTAAAAAGGAGAAATAACAATAATATTTATAAATATATATATATTTTAAAAAATATAAAGAACTTTACTCATATTATTTTATTCGTGTATGTTGATTTTATTATTATTATTATTATTATTTATTTTCTTGTTCGTCAAACTTTATTTATTTACAGATTTAATTATATTACTTAATATGCTATATGTTATTTGTATTAATAAATTATATTTTAAATGGTATAAAATGATTTATAAATATGAATATAAAAAAAGGCTTTTTAATTAAAATATGTGATAAATATATAACAATTTATTTTAAAAAGTAGCCTTATTAAATTAAATTAATAAAATAATTTTAATATTGAAAAGGTTCAAATTTTTCTTATTCAAGTTTTTTAAAGTTTTTAATGAAATAAAGGAGGTAAATTTCATAAAATATTAAAAAAAATGTTTTTTCTTTTTCTTCAATGTAACTTTTTTTTTTTTTTTTTTTTTTTTTAACAGAAATATATATATATTTTTTTTAATTTTTTAATTTTTTAATTTTTTAATATGTTTTTTTTTTTTTTTTTTTTTTTTTTTAAAATATTAATTATTATTTATTTATTTATTTATTTTTAATTATATGTTATATTATATTGTAATATATAATTCTGATATATATTATTTAATATATAAATTTATTTTTAATTAAAAATATTTTATTTATAATTAATTTTAATTTTTAATTTTAATTTTAATTTTAATTATTTTATATTCTTATATTTTTTTTTTAATATTTCATACTATATATTTAATATCTTATATTTAATATTTTATATTTTATATTTTAAAAATATAAAAATTTATATATCTAAATTACTTATTTATATAAATTATATAATTATATATTTTTTACTTTACTTTTTTTATATTTCTTTTTCTTTTTCAATTTAAACTATTAAAGAATATGGATAATAAACTTTTTAGATATTTATACTATATTATTATTTATTATTATTTATATAAATTATAATAACGATAAATTAAAAAAGTTTTAATATTTAATTATGAAATAATGATATTTATTATTGTATCTATTCAACTTTTAATAACATTTTTCTTATACAAATAAACATGGTATATAAATATATTCCCCTTATCATTCCATTTTTAAAATTCAATATATCTTTTATCGAATTATTATTATTTTAATAATTAATTAATATTTTTTTATTATTATTATTTTTTATTTTTTAATTATTTAAGGAATAAAAATCTTTAGAAGAAATATTTTAAAAATTTTTTTTTAACTTGTCATATATTTATTGTATTTTTTTATTCATCTTTCTTTATGAAATAATTATTTTTTTTGTATATAATATATTAATGAATAAAATTAATTAATAATTCTTAATTTTTGATTATTATTATTATTATTATTATTATTATTATTATTATTATTATAATTATTATTATTATTTTTCAATTATTTTTTCTATATAATGTATAATGCATTATTTTCTATATAATGTATATATACATTTATTTTATTATTTTTTTAATTTAATTGTATATAGAATATATATTTTTTTAATTAATTTATGTATAATTAATATTTTTTTTTTAATTTATTTATATTATATTATATTATTTATTTATTTATTATATAATAATTTTAATTTCATTACTATTTATTTTTATTATTTTATTTTTATTATTTTATTTATATATATAAATATATTTTTGTATGGTATATCCATATTATATATTTCAATATTTATTATAAAAAAAAAAGTATTTATTTCTTATTTATATTATTAATTATTAATTATTATTTTTCTTTTCAGTTTTTCTTAAGCTTTTATTACTGGATATATTTCAATCAATTTATTTAGTATATTTATTTTATTTTATTTTATTTTATTTATTTATTCATTTATTATTTATTTTTAGATTTTTTTTTTTTTTTTTTTTTTAAATTATTCTTAGAAGAAAAGAAAAAAAATTTTTTTTTGTTATCATTATTTATTTTTTTATTATTGACTCATTACTTTTTTATTTTTTTTTTAATAGATATTAATAAAAATTCAACTCTATTGAAGATATAATATATATATTTATTTATTATTTTATTATTTTTCAATTTTAATTTGATTTTTCATTATATTTATCATATTATATATATTGATTATTCATAAAGAAATAAAGTTTTTATTAAAATAAAAGATTCAATATGATTTTCTTATTAGAATATTTTATTTCTCCTTTTATTTTTTTTTTTATTTCATTTTATTTTTTATTTCATTTTATTTTTTATTTTATTTTATTTTTTATTTTATTTTATTTTTTATTTTATTTATTTAATATATATATCAGTGGTTTATGCGAATCTATATTTTTCTTTTATTTTTCATTTTTTGTAATACATTTAAATCATTAAAAAGTTTTTTTTTTTTTTTTTTTTTTTTTTTTTTTTTTTTTTTCTATATTATTTATTACTTCGATAATATAACTATATTATTATTAAGTTAATAAAAATTTTTTTCCTTTTTATAATTTATAGTAGAAAGCTATAAGATGATTGATAAATATAATGAATAATTATATATATAAGAAAAAAGTTATAATCTAATAAATTAAATTTTTATATAAACCTTTCTTTTTCCCATTAAAATTCAATGATTGTGAGTTTTTGTTCTTATTTGAATTATTGTTATTGCTGCTATTATTATTATTATTTTTATTTTTTGATGAATTCTTTGAATTTGATATTGAGAAAGATTTTTTTATAAAATCTATAAGTATTAATTGTTATGATATGATATATATATATATATATATAAAAGAGTAAATTCTATTAATAATTTAATCTATTTTATTTTTTAAAAGAAAAAAAAAAAAAAACTAATAAATAACGATATTATTTAATTTATAAGTAATATTTTATTTAGTATATTATTTATTATTGAATATTAAATATATAGTTTATTCTATAGTTGTAATATACAAGTTGTATTATTTATTTTTGTTATATTTTTGGTAATATACTAGTTGTATTATTTATTTTTATGATATTTTTGGTAATATACTACTTGTATTATTTATTTTTATTGTATTTTTGGTAATATATTAGTTGTATTATTTATTTTTATTGTATTTTTGGTAATATACTAGTTGTATTATTTATTTTTATTGTATTTTTGGTAATATACTAGTTGTATTATTTATTTATATTATATTTTTGGTAATATACTCGTTGTATTATTTATTTTTATGATATTTTTGTTTTTTATTTGTTTTAAAAAAAAAAAAAAAATAAAATAAAGTGCAAATATATATGTAAATTGAGATATGATTATATATCATATCAAGTATATATATATATATATATATTTATTTTTTTTTTTTTTTCTTGTGAATATTTATAATCCTTAGTATTGATTCATTATTCCAAATTATTATTATTTTTTTTATTTTCTTAATATTTCTAATTTTTAATTTTTATTAAAAAAAATTCCCCGGTAAAAAAATATGTAATTTTTCCCCTTGAGTAACAATAAATATGTATTTATTTTCATTAAAATAAATAGAAAAGAAAAAAAAAAAATTTTTTTTTTCCTTTTTTCATTACTTTGCTTCTCATTATTTTTTTTTATATCTTCGTTTTTTAATCGTACTAAATCATTTTTATCTGGTACTATTGAAGCATTTGTTTTTTCATTATATTCATTCGGAGTTGCAACACTAGCCATAAAAAAAATTACTTTACTTTTATTCTATTATATTTTACTTGTTATTTTTACTTAATTTTTTAATTATATATATTTAATATAATGGTAATATTATAATGGGATTTATTTTATTATTAATTTTTTCTTTTATTTTTATTATATACATATATATTTTTTTTAAAAAAATATAATATCTATTGATAATATTATTAAAAAGATTTTTGTATCTGTTTCATATTTAAAGGTTATTTATTTATAGTATATGTAAATTTAAAAAAAAAAAAAAAAAAAAAAAATAAAAAAAAAAA
The DNA here is from genome assembly GCA_016946835.1 of Neocallimastix lanati (nom. inval.). Taxonomy (NCBI): domain Eukaryota; kingdom Fungi; phylum Neocallimastigomycota; class Neocallimastigomycetes; order Neocallimastigales; family Neocallimastigaceae; genus Neocallimastix; species Neocallimastix lanati (nom. inval.). The sequence continues at coordinate 1,459,285 of JACVTC010000033.1, forward strand.
TAAAAAATAATAATAATAATAAATAAAAAATATTGAAAAAAAAAATTATATATTAAAGATTTATATGTAAAATAAGCATAAAAAAAAAATTTTTTTAAATATAAATATATATATATGTATATAAAAAAGAATTAATTACCATAAAAATTATGCTTTTTAACTCTTTTAATTTTCTTTTTTTATTTAAATAAATGTACATATACAGTAAAAGAAAAAAAATCTTAGAAAATAAATAAAAATTTTATAAAAAAAATACTAATGAAAACAGTATGAAATTAATCAATGTATAAAAATTTTATTAAAAAAAAATTACTAATGAAAAAATATAAAATTAATCAAATGTATAAAAATTTTTATAAATGATTAATACTTTTAGCATAATGTGATTTCGTATAACACAAAGATAAAAATATTTTAATTTTTTTTTTTTTTTTTAAAGAATAAACTTAATGATTATAAAACTTTGATGTTAAAAATCTTAGAATATAATTATAATAGAGGAAATATTATTTATTAATACAATTAACTTAAAATGATAGAAAAAAAAAAGCTTTTAAAATCTGTTATAACTAAAAATAAATATAAAACTTTGATGAATAAAAAAAATTATAGTTTTTTTAATTGATTAATTGATAAGAAAAAATAAATTTTAATTATTATATTTATTTTTTATTATTTTTGAAAGTATAAAATTTTATTTTAATCATTATTTATGCTTTTTTTAAAAAAAATAAATCAACATATTAATAGTTAATAAACTTCTTTTTATTAGTCTTATTATTACCATTATTTAGTTTTTTGTATTAAATTTTTCTTTTATTATTAACAATAAAATTTATTTTTCATTAATAAATTATTTAATCTCAGTTTAATATCACTTCTTAAAAAATATATGTAAAATTTATTTATACATTATTTATACATTATATAATGGATAAAAAATTTTTTAAATAAATATACATATATATTGGTCTTTTAACTCGTAACACATAAAAATTATTAAATTTTTTTTTTTATTTACTGATGTATAAATAAATTTTACATATATTTTATCCATTATATATTCTTGAATTTTGAACATTAATTATTAAACTTTATGTTCAAAAATAATTATTTATAATTAATTAAACTAAATTTTTTTTTTTTTTAATTTTCAATAAAAAAAAATAATAATAAGTAAATAAATAAAAAATATTCGTTTTAATATGTCATAATCTCTAATAAATATTAAAAAATAATATTTATGAGTAATATATACACATATATATTTATCTTTTATTTTAAAATATATGGAATTTACTTATAAAAATGTTATTCAAATATATATATTTATTTCTCATTTCAAATTAATAGTAGTAATAAAAGGATAAAACATAAATAAACCTTAATTCCAATGAAAACAAAATAAAAAAAAAAAAAATTAAGAATTATTTTCATGATCAACTGATCATGAAAATGATTTTTAATTTTTTTTATTAATCATCAATTTATTTTTATTTAACTTTTGTACGTATTAATTTTATTAATATACCATAAAAATTTATCATGCTAATAAAATATACTTTAATTATTCTAAATGAAATACTAAATTTTTAAATTTTTAAATCAACCATTTTGATTTTTATTATTTTAATAATTCATAGCTTTATCAGTTCTAATCTTTTAATAAAATTTTATTATTAATATTACATGTAAATCATGAAAGTATTAGTTACAACATCGTATTTATAAACTAATAAAAAAATTATATTTTTTATTATTAAAAAAAAAAAAAATAATAATAATAATAATAATAATATTATTATTATTATTATTATTATTATTAACAATAGTTTCAATAGAAAAATATATTTAAAAAATTTTTATTTTATTTTATTTTGACGTAATTTTTTTTTTGAATTTTTGAAAATATAGATGATACACATCTTTCTTTTGTTAATGGTTAATTCAATGTAATTTAAAAGATTACTTTTTAAATAAAATTAAATATCGAATGGTTTCTGTGGTGCATTTCGGAATGTTGCATTTCGGAACACGACTTTTATATGAAAAGTAGTGTACTTTAATGAACCGTTAATGTAAAGGTGGCTTAAATTATTATTGATAAATAAATAATACTATTTAAAATTTCAATAAATAATAAAATAAAGAAATAATATTTAATAATATATAATTTCAAATATATTTTAACATTTTTTGTTAAAATAATAATAATATTTAATAATATTTAATTTATTTATTATAAATAATATGTTTATGAAAAAAAAAAAAATAACCCATTTATATTTATTTCTATTTCTATTTATATATATATAATTTTTCATGATTTTTGGATCTTTTATATACTTTTACTTTTTCCCTCGAAATTCTTAAATTTGAAATAATATTGAAATTTTTAAATTTTTTGTCTAAATTAATTTTTGAATTTTTTACATTAGAAATTTTTAGATTTTCATTTTTATTAAAATTTTCTGATTTCTTAATATCTTTATTTTCTGGTTTCTTATTGTCCTTATTTTCTAATTCCTTATTCTTTTCCTCCTGAGATGATACTTCCCTTTTACTAGATATTTCTATTATACTCTTATTTTCATTAATATTTTGATTATTTGACTTAATTCTTGAGAGAGCATATGCAAGAGAATTTTTCTTACCTTGATGATCAGTTATCTTTATTCTTAGCATACTAATGATAATGCACCATCTAATATGCCCTCATATTATTAGGTTCTTTATTATTAAATAAATCAACTAAAGTTTCATAGTATGTAAATAGTAGTGTTTCGAATTTATTTCCGGAAATATAAGATTTAAATTTTTTTGCACAGAAATATACCGTAGTACCTTCTAAATCTGTGATACAATAATTTCTTTCCGCTTTTTCATAAAGTTCTATTAATAAAATGTACAAGATGTTCTAGTCCATCTTCTTCATTTATTTGTAATAATACTCTACCTAAACCATCTTATGAAGCATCAGTTCTAATTATAAATTGTTTATTATAATTGGGAAAATCTAAAATAGGAGCATAAATAATAGAATTTTTTAATTTATCAAAGCTAGATTGTTGTTCTTTTGTTCATATAAATGAAACATTCATTCTTAAAAGTTTATTTAAGAGAGCGGTACCCAGGAAAGATTGTAATTCATTAATATTGCAAGGTCTAATCCAGTTTTTAACTGTATTAACCTTGGAATCCATTGCTTGTAAACCTTTATTAGTAACTATATGACCTAAAACTTCAACTTCTTCTTGGAAAAAGGAACATTTTTCAATATTGATTTTTATTTCATATTTTCTGAAAATTTCAAATATCATGTTTAAATGTTTCAATAATTTATTTTTATTATTGACACCGATATTTTTATAATCATACATATTACTTTCTTTATTAAATTTATATTTATTTTTATAAATATAATTTTTAATATCTTCATCTTTATTTAATTTATTATCATTAATTACATGATTATTCTTAATATTTAAATCTTGAGAAGAATCATTACATATAGTAATCTCCTTAGAAATAGTTGCCTTTAAGTACTTTCTAACTTTAGGTTTTAATATTTTCCATTTTGATAAATCAATTTCTTTTTCTACTTCATCTTTCTCTTCTTCATCTATTTGGAAAATATCGTTTTTACTAGCCGTATTAGCATTAGCTTTCCTAATTTCCGTTCCAGCATCTAAAGAAACTCCTTTCTTTTGGCAGCATCAACAAAATATTACTTTGTCTCAGGAACGTTATTGAAATTTAAGGGAGAACGTTCACTCCCTCTTAGTAGTTTAAACATTCATTTCTGGGATTAGTTGAACCACTTGGTTCTTCATTAAGCATTCTTTGGTATTTTAAATATTCAAAATAATTAAATTTTAGACAGTTATATTTCTTATGTCCTTCTTTGTTACAAAAATAACACATCTGTACTCTATATTTACCTTTATTTCCATCATTATTCAAATAATTATATTTGAAATTATTATCACTTGATTCGTGAGTGACTGGTTTATTGATATATGGGACTTTTATGTACAATAATTTATAAGCAATGGGTTTTTAAAATAATGGTTTAATGGTTGTTTAGTAAAATTTATTAATAAAATTATAATATTCGTACAATTTAAATAATAATTCTAATTCCTAAAATTTTATTTAATAATCTATAATCTATGCACAGTCTCCATCTACCATTTTTCTCTGGTACTAGAACAATAGGTGAAGAACAAGGTAAATGAGAAGGTGCAATTAATCCTTTGTCTATTAATTTTTTTAATTCTTCTTTTAGTGCTAAAAGTTGTACCTGGGAAATTCTATATGCTTTTTGTTTTATTAGTTTGCTACCTTCTAGTAATTCAATATGATGAGGTAGCAATTTTTGATGGCTCTAAATCATCACTAGGTATAACTATTACATCTGAAAATGAAATTAATATGGATTTAAATTCATTTTCAAAATTACCATCTTTGATATCCATATTGCTAATTAATTCTTCCAAAATTTTATTTTTATTAGTTGAATTAATTTTATTAGTACTAATTACATTATTAATACTAGGATTATTCTCTAATATATAGCAAAACATAGATTGTGTATGAAGTTCATGTACGTCTTCCAAAGGAGCCAATGGGACCGCACTAAAGGTAACCACACCATTAACATTATTAGTACCATTTTTTACATATAAATATTTACTATCTGCATCTACTAATAATTTATAATTTACTTGTGTTATTAAATTAATTATTATACCAAATATTGAGTCATCATTATCAAAAATTCTAAAGATAGCATTAATTTTTAGATTACCAATTTGTACTTCTAATTTTGCCATTTCATAAACATGTTCTTCCGTGTTGGGTAATGCCTGATGCACTCTACTAGAAGTAGAACCAACTATGGTATAATTTTTAATATTTTTATTTAAAAAATTTCTAGTTACCAAATTTGTATTACTATCACCATCATTTAATACAGCAGCAGAATGGCCATTAACTGAACCATTGACAATAGCAATATCGTACTCTTGAATTTCTCCTGTAGTATAGCAATGGGTAGGATTATTTACTATTTCAAATTATTCTATATCATTATGATATTTCGTACATCTTACCACTACATCATCATCCTCAGTTCTTACCTTTTTAAAACTTTTAGTGATATCTGAACGTAGGGCACTACTTATACCTATTAATTGGGCCAAAGTAATATTTGCTGGAGTATTTTGTAATTCTTTTATAATATCATAAGATTCAATACCATCTAATAATTTAATGATTTGGCCTACCTTAGTAGTTTTTTCCTTCATATTATTTTGTTCCAATTTTTTTGTACTATTATTTTTGTCGTTAAATTTATTACTGATATTGGATTCAGGTATATTTAATTTCATTGAATCTATATCAATTTTATTTTCTAATGTGTCGTTTTTATTATTTTTATTATTTTTATTATTATTATTATTATTTATAGTCAAGTTGGATGTATCATTATTAATAATATAATAAGTTGAATTATTATTAAATTTTTATTAATATTATTATTATTGCTATTATTTTCATTATTATTATTACTTCCTTCATTATTAATATTAATCTTTCATATTACAACTCTTTCCCGGCTAGTTGGTCTAGTTTCAGAAGAAGACTCTAGTACTTGAGTTCATTCTAGATCCTTCTCGTTTTTCCTTCCTTTGTTTATTGAATATTTCTGATTATAACCCTTTGCTTGAATTCATTTGCTTCAGTCAGAAAAATGATCCTATATATAGTAAGATTACTAGTACCCTTATGTGTAATGATTCCTACATGAATGAAATAAAATCTTTTGATATCAGTAAGTTTTTCTTTTAAGAAAGATACTTTTCTTTTTAATAATTTAATATGTGTTCCAAAAAAAAATTTAGATATGATGTTCTTATCTTCTCACTATGATTATGTGTCAGCCGGACACTTAGGATTCCAGAAAAAACTTGTTGTGAATTAATTAATTGAAATTACTACAGGCCTAGTTGATGAGGACAATGTTAAATCCTTCATTAAATTATGACCAATTTGTTCCGAAATGAAAGCTTCCAGTCAAGCTAACCCTATAATGAACTTATTCCTTTAAATATTCCTAATTGTCCCTGGCAAGTTATAGAAATTGATTTTATAACTAATATCCCTCCGAATTACTACAATAAGGAATACTTAATTATGGTCTGTTGAGATTAAACTAACTATAATGGTACATCTCGCACCTTTAAAAGGTACTCCCTCTGTCATCGAAGCAGCTATCGCTTTCTTAAGAACTGTTTTTTTTTTTTTTTTTTTTATTTTCATAGTCTCCCTCACGAGATAATTACGGATTGCCGAGCTTAATTTAATGGAGCGAGATTGTATGTATCCTTTTGATTAAATGCTCCATGACTACTACTGGCCACCATACTACTGTAGGCCAAGTTTGAATGTTTGAATCAGTCTATCAAACAATATATAAGATGTTTCTCCAGATCTTTCCAAAACGAAGATTAAGATTGGCTTGATTGGTTATTCTTAGCCTAATTCGTCTATAGTAATTCAAAGAATTCTTAAGCAGGGAAACCAACTTTTCTTTGCTTTTAATAGATTCTTACAGATCTTTTCTACTTTTTCTTCTTCTTCTTCTTTGACTCTTTCTTCTATAATTCTTTATATTCCTGATTTTCAAACTAATTTGGTTAGAATTAAACGTATTCTTTCATCCTCCATTGAGCTGTATTCTATCGTTGCTAATCGATAAAGATCAAGTGCTCCTTCTTTTCTTGTTGGTGATCTTGTTTGGCTTCGTAAACCTTCTAAATTTATCCCTAAAATCTCTACTAAATTATGTCCTCGTATATATGGTCCTTTTAAAATCACTGAATCCCTCGACTTTAATAATTACCATTTAGATTTATCGAACTCTCCATTTCCTAGACGCTATGATATTTTTAATGTATGTGAATTAAAACCTTGGTCTCAAAGTCCCAATGATCTTTCAAATTCCCTGAATATATCTTCCATCCTTGATTGTCGTATAAATCTATCATCTAGTGTTTGTAAATATTCGGTTTCCTACTCTAACTCATCTCTTATAGACTCTTGGATTGATTCTTCTATTAATAGATGATGACTCTTCCTTCTCCCACATTCTTGCAGATTTCAATTCTACACTTTCTAATCGCTCTGTGTAGACGATCTATTTTGAGTTGAGCAGTGTAATACAATTGTTGATTTATATCAAACCACTATATTATATATATATATATAGATTTTCTTAAAAAAAAAAAAAAATAAATTAAAATTAAAATTTATAGAATAGGTTAAACTTATATATTATATAGTAATAAATTAAATTGAATCTAGTGCATTTCACAATGGTACATTTCATAATGTGGCGTATTTTGTATGCGGCTGGGTTTTTTAATAATTAAATAAATAATAATATTCTTTTTTTTTATATATAATTTATTAATATTCAATTGTAAAAATAATTTTTTATAATTCTTTTTTAATAGAATATTTTATTATTTCTTTTGAAATAGTTATTTAATAATATTTGATTGAAAAATATATTATTATTTCTTTTGAAATAATAATTATTTATATATTTATTTATGATTGAATAGAATATCTTATATAATATAAACAATTCGATATTTACAAATATATTTATCAAATATTTTAACAATTTTCAAAAATACAAACACTATAAGTATCCCATTGTGTAAGCCTTGTCTGAGAGGATTACAGTTTCCAGCTCCAATGATGGACGCCACCTATAGTGGGCTCTGCTTTCCCTTGAAGATCGCGTAGTGTGCTTCTATATGGAGTTTCTTTGCTTTTGGGGAGTTGAGAGCGTCGACGCCGTACCAGTATGGCAGTTAATCATACACCCATATTAATATATGGGGGAGACAAAAGTCTTCAGTCTATAAAAAAAAAAAAATTATTATTATAATCATTATTTTTATTATTATTATTAATTATTAATTTTTTAATTATAACATTTTTATTGTATTTAAATACAATACAATATATAATATAGTATAATATAATATAATGTAAAATAAATATAAATAATTTTTTTTTTATTTTTTTTTTTTTTTTTTTAAAAAAACATACTTTAATTATTAAATATTTTTTACTAATATTGTTACTAATAATCACAATCACAATTCTTTTTTTTATATATATATAATTGTTATAATTATTTTCAATTGTATAATTGGTTTTTTAATATATTCTATTGAATACAACTTTTAATAATATATAAATACCATAGACACGTTTATTGTTTATTGTTAAAATAATAATATTTGTCATAGCATATATAATTAATATTATATCTTTTTTTTTTTTTTTTTTTTTTTGTTATTTTTTATTCGTATTATATTCAAATTGTTTTATTATTTTATTTTAATTTAAAAATTTAAAAAGCTATTAAAATTATTAAATTTAAGAGTTTTCGTCATCATTAAAATTGAAAAATTTAAATTAAATTTGATTAATAATAATAATAATAATAATAATAATAATAATAATAATAATAATAATATAAAATATGAGGTTCAGTAAAGTTTTATTTAAATACTTAATCTCATAGCAAAATTTTTAAAAAAAAAAAAAAGTAAATAAATGTCTGAACCAAATTATAATAATGATTAACATAAATAAAAAGAATAATTTTTAAATTTGGGACTTTGACTTTACTAGAAATTAATAAATAAATAAATTAATAAATAAATAAATCTATATATAATAAAAATAATAAATAAAATAATATAAATAAAATAATAAAAACTATTTAAATATTAGCATTTTCTTGACAAAGCCCTTGCAAATTTATTTATTATTATTATCTTTTTTTTTTTTTTTGTAATAAAAGTAGTTCTTACATATGATTATAGATAATTTTGATATTATTAAGGAATTCATTATAAACTCCTGTATCGAACAAGGTCATGATTTTGATAAAGATCTTGATTCTTACTATGAAATAGAAATATTTACTCGTAAAAAAGATTTTGGTGACAAGGAATATAGTAAAAGTTTTTCACACATATATCATATATTTAAGATAAATGATATAGAAAAGTACAAGAAGGATATTATAACTTTATGTAATGTATTTAATGCTCGTGCCTATATTGGAATTCGTCGAAAATCAATTAAACGAGTTTTATTAAAGTGTAATGTTGCAATTGCCAAAAGTTTAGCAAATAATGCAAGTGCAAATCCTTGGAAAATGGTTGAAAGTATCTCAAGAAGTGACTTTCCCAAAACAGATAAAAAGTGGGTAATTGATATTGATTCCAAAGATGATTCATACATCATCTATATACAGGATACTATAAAAGAACTTGGTGGAAAATGTTATTGTAAAATACCTACTCCTAATGGAGTACATATTATTTGTACTCCTTTCAGATTTGAAGAATACAAAAAGAAATTAGAGTCAGACCAAAAACAATTTTCAAACGCTAATAAAAATTACAGGACTTTACTCTATTCGAATTTACCTGAAAATTAAAGAACTCACACATTATTTAAAATATAAATTAAAATAAAATTTATTTTTTATAGAATTTTTTTTTTTTTTTTTTTTGTGAATTATTTTTATAATAAAAAATTAAAAAAAAAAAAAAATATATATATATATATATATTTATATATCAGTAAATACGCAATAATGTAATATTGCAAATATTATAGAATTATACATATAAAAGAAAGAAATTTACTTTCTTATCATAAATCATAAAAACATTAAAAATATTTAATATTATTAAATAATAGTATATATTTATACTTATTTTAATATATTTATGTGATTGACTTGTTTATAATAATATTTAAAAATAACTATGAATAGTAATAATTATTCATAGTTATTATTAAATATTATAAAAATATAATAAAATATAATAAATTTATGTGTAATAATAAAGATTGATTTTAAGAAAAAAAAAAAAAAACTCTATTCAAATTTTTTTTTTAAAGTAGGAAATATTTACAGCAATGTCCTTTACATAAGGAATCATTTTAGAGCATCAAAGAAGAAAGTGTATCTCTATCTCTTAAAAAAAATATGAAATAAAGTTTATTAAATAATTTTTAAATAGTTAGTGGAATATCAAATAAAATCATATATCATATATATATATATATATTCTATTTTAAAAATAACTTTTTTAAACCAAGTATTTTTTTTACCATATCTTAATTTCCACATATTAAAATATAATTTTTCTAAAACTTTATAATTAAGATTTAATAAAATTACAAAAAAATATATTATTTTTTTTATATTTTATTTAATATATTAATACTATTATGAGAAGTAAATAAATAATAGTAAAGAGAAAAAATTTTTTTTAAAATATAATTAATTGAGTAATCAAGTTTTTATTTTTAAAAAATTGATTTAATCATTTATAATTTAATGAAGTTATTGAATTATTATCGAATTATTATTATTCAATTTTCATTTTAAATTATAATTATTTAAATATTTATATTTATTTTATAAAAATAAATTTACATTTTTTTTTTTTTTTTTTTTTTTAATTTTTCTTATTAAAAAAAAAAAATGTTTATAATTTAAATAATTATTTTTAATGGTTAAATTCTATTAAAAGAAAATATTTTTTATTCAATTTATCACTATAATTAATTAATTTAAAATAAATTTAAATATAAAATATTTTTCTTTTTTTTTTAAAATTATTTATATATAAATTTTTTTTTTAAAGCTAATGGATATTTTTTGTTTTTTTACATTAGGCTATACTATATCATTATTATTATTATTTTGTATATTTATTAATTATTTAATTTAATTTAAAATTGATGATTATCAATACATTTTTGTATGTTATATTATTAATTAGATTTTAATATTATTACATGCTATTTCCTTTAATAATTTATATGTAAAAAATAGTTTTACTTTTATTTTTATTTTTATTTTTATTTTTTATTTTTTACTTTATTTAAAAAAAGGGATTATACAAATTTAATTCATTTTAAAATATATAAATTTAAAATTTGAATTTCATAAAAGTAAAGATCATTGTAATATAATAAAATAAACTATTTGGCCATACTAAAAGGAAGATATTAAATCTTAGTTTATTAAATATTATAAAAATATTTTAATGAATATTATTAAACTTTTACTTAGTTTTAAATAAAGTATTTAAATTAATAAAAATATTGATATTGTTTATTTTTGTTTTATTTTAAATTAATAAATAAAATAAAATAAAATAAAATAAAATAAAATAAAATAAAATAAAATAAAATAAAAAAAAATAAAATAAAATAAAATAAAATAAAAAAAAAAAATAAAATAAAATAAAATAAAATAAAATAAAATAAAATAAAATAAAATAAAATAAAATAAAATAAAAAAAAAAGAAAAGAAAAGGTAATTCTTTATAGTATTTCTATTATAAAAGAAAATTGAATAGCTATTAAAATGTTTAAAAAAAAATAATTTTTTTTTTTTTAATATATTATTATTATTAATAAAAGAAACTTGTATAATAAAAGGCATTATTAATTATTATTATAATTAGAAATAGATAATTTAAAAGATAAAAAATATTTGACAAACTTTACCATATTTATATTAATTGTCGCTTAATAATAATAATTAAATATTTGATTTTAACTATTTAAGTATGGTTTTGTTTATAAAGATTTATCGGTATTGATTTTGAATGGTTTTATTAAAAATGTTCTTTGAAAATATTTCTAATCAAAGGAAGCTTTTTTTTTATTATTATTATATTTTTATTTTTATTTTTAATACATTCGGCTTCAAAAGTAAAGGTGCCCACTATTGATTGTTTTTTTTTTTTTTTTTTTTTTTTTTTTTTTTTTTTTTTTTTTTTTTTTTTTCTAGCAAATCGAATAATCAAATAGGATCCATTCCCATTAGAATTATATATTCGGAGATTTGATTTTCTATCTTTCTACTAGGATCTCCGGTATAATCTGAATGCATAATTATTTAATTCAAATTTTTATTCTTTGATAAAGAGTTCACCTTTTTTTCATTTTTATATTTTTTAAAAATTTTTTTTTTTTTTTTTTTTTTTTTTTTTTTTTTTTTTTTTTTTTTTGTTATTAAAAGAGTTTTAATGAAAATGAAAATATTTCTGAATATGATATATTTTCTTTTATTTTTTTTTTATTATTTGTTAATTTTCTTAGGTTTATTACTTTTAAATTTTGGTAATATATATCATTAATATGTGGTATTTATGAAATACCACTAATTAATATAGTTTTAATTATTTAATTCAAATTTTTATTCCTTGGTAAAGAGTTTACCTTTTTTTCATTTTTATATTTTTTAAAAGTTTTTTTTTTTTTTTTTTTTTTTATTTTATTTTATTTATTTTTGATTTAATACCTTTGATTAATGTATCAATTTAAAGGTCGTATTAATCTTTTTCTTTATAGTCAATACCCTTGTTCAAAAATTTTTGTCACATCACCTTGTTGGAACATAAAAATATAACTGAATCAATCAATTTGAAGTGACTTTATACTATGAAAGCCGAATACTATAAATATTGATGAATGCATTAAAGAAAGTTCTCTGGAATAAAAAAATGATTCATTCGAATTATTCAAAATTAAACAAAAAAAATTACTATATTTAAAGACAATTTATTAAGTAAAACAGTGTATAAAATAGCAAATTAAATTCAAAACTCAAAACCGATTAATATAAAAAGTCTATTTTACCAAAGATTACCTTCAAAAAAAAAAAATAAAAATAAAAATAAAAAAATTTTATTTTTCTATTTTATCAATTTGTTGTTTTGCAGTGTTTATTGCTTTTTACTATTATTATAAATTAAAAAATAAAAAAAAAATTGTTATTTAAATATATATTTACTTTTTTCTTTTTATTTTTAATTTATAATTTTTTTTTCTTTTTTTTTCTTTTTTTTCATTTTTTTAATTTTTTTAATTTTTTTTATTTTTTTCATTTTTTTCATTTTTTTATTTTTTTATTTTTTTTACTTTTTTTATTTTCATTTGAATATTCTTGTATAACTCCATTATTTATTTTCATTTCAACCATGCATTTTCTTTTATGA